>JAXCGZ010008198.1:0-49610 GCA_037179515.1 Halocaridina rubra
TGTTCCTGATCGTCACGAACAAGCTGCTAACATTCTTGACCTTTTTTTTACTTCTAACCCTTCTAACTACTCTTATTCCGTGCTTTCCCCTCTTGGTAAATCAGACCACTCCATGATCTCTGTCTCATCCAATTTCGCTCCCCCACCACCAATCCCTCCTACTCAACGCCGCCTTTGGCACTTCGAGCGAACTCAATATGAAAATTTGCGTAACTTTCTCTTTGACTTTCCATGGGATGACTACTGCTTTCGGTCCCTCAACCCTGATCGGGTAGCTGTAAAAGTTGCCGAGATCATGACCGCGGGAATGGAGGCGTACATCCCCTCTTCTACAAAAACTTTCTCTCCCCCTAAACCTTGGTTTGACCGTGCCTGCTCCATGGCTATCCAGGCTAGGAATCAGGCTCACCGATCTTACCAAGCCTCTCCTTCCGATTTAACTCGCTCTGCTTTTATTATAGCTAGGAATCGCTGTACAGCTCAGATTCGAAGGTCTAAGGCTTCCTTTATAAGAAGGAAAGTTGATGACCTTAACTCCTCTCCCACTGACAAATGCTTCTGGTCCTTAGCCAAAAACCTCTCCAAAAACTTCTGTAACTCAAGCTTTCCCCCTCTCATTCGTTCTGATGGTTCTATAGCTTGCTCTCCCACTGACAAAGCCACTCTCTTTGGCTCTCATTTTTCTGCCAACTCATCTATCAACGATTCCAGCGCACCTGTTCCTCAGTCTTTTCCCCTCTCTAACCCTATGCCCTCCCTTATCCTTTCTTCACGCAAAGTTCATAAGGTTCTTCGCTCACTAAAGACAAACAAGGCATCTGGTCCCGATGGTATCCCTGCAAGGTTCCTTAAGGAGTTTGCAGATGAACTGGCTCCCGTGCTTTGCCGTCTTTTTCGCCTCATTCTGTCAACCAGTATCTATCCTTCATCTTGGAAGCATGCTCTAGTTCAACCTGTTCCTAAGAAGGGTGACTGCTCATTTCCTTCTAACTACCGACCTATTGCTCTAACCTCCTCTATTGCTAAAGTTTTCGAAACTTTGCTCATTGCTCACTTCTTGAAACGCCTTGAATCTAACTCACTTATCTCCGATCACCAGTACGGCTTCCGCAAGGCAAGATCCACTGGTGATCTCCTGTCCTATCTTACTCATGTATGGTCATCTTCTCTGAGGAACTATGGGGAATCCTTTGTCGTCGCCCTTGATATCTCTAAGGCTTTTGACAGAGTCTGGCACAAGGCTCTGTTGGCCAAACTCCCTGCCTACGGCTTTACCCCTTCTTTCTGTTCTCTGATTTCCAGTTTTATCACTGACCGTTCTATATCTGTAGTTGTTGATGGCGCGACATCTAGCCCTTTCTCTGTGTCCAGTGGTGTTCCACAGGGCTCTGTTCTTTCACCTACTCTCTTCCTTCTCTTCATCAATGATCTTCTACAGTCCCCATCTTCCTCTCTTCTTCATGCCTTTGCCGATGATTCTACCCTTCACTTTTCCTCTGCCTTTTCTTCACAACCTTCATCTGTTACTCGTAATCAATCTCGTATCACTCTTTCTTCTACTCTTAACTCCGATTTGCAGAGAGTATCTGAATGGGGCACTCAAAATTTAGTTAAATTCAATGCCTCCAGGACACTTTTTCTGGCTATCTCTTTATCTTCTTCTCCTCCTGATGACCCTATTGTCTTCGAAACTAATGAAATTTACCCTCTTAACTCTATCAATATATTAGGAATCCATATAGCCTCTAACTTGTCATGGAGGAATCACATAATCCAAATTTCTAAATCTTCATCCAAAAAATTGGGGGTTTTGTTTCGTTTTCGTTATTACTTTTCCTCTTTGCAGTTACTTAAAATTTACAAAGGTCTTATCCGCCCCTGCTTAGAATACTGCTCACACATCTGGGGTGCTTCTTCCTTTACTTATCTTCTAGATAGGGTTCAATCTAAGGCAGTCAGACTCATTAATGATCCTTCTCTTACTTCTAACCTGGATTCTCTCTCTCTTCGCCGTACGGTATCTTCCCTTTCGCTTTTCTATCGCTACTACTTCCATCGCTGCTCTGATGAGTTGGCGAGTTGCATCCCTCCTCCACTGCCGAGGCCGCGTAACACTCGCCAAGCGGCCTCATCTCACAGGTACTGTGTGGAGATTTGTAGCTCGCGGATTGGTCGGTGCAGCGACTGCTTCTTCCCATCTACCTCCAGACTCTGGAACTCTCTTCCTCCTTCTGTCTTTCCTAATTCTTATGACCTTTCATCCTTCAAAAAGCAGATCTATCGTCATCTCAGAGCCTAGTCCTCCATATCTCTGGGTCCTCTTTACTTTGACTGTTTTTTCTGTCTGTCGTTTTCCTTTGTGTGACATTACCTCATCTCTGCCTTGCCCTTAACTTTTTTTTTTCCTTCGTCTTGGTATTTTCTCGTGCCCGGGCCTTTGTTGATGAGGGCAGTTTCTGCCTATCCTGGTGTCACACTCTTAAAAAAAAAAAAAAAAAAAATCAAAGGAAAATTATTGTTGCCAATAATAATAATAATAATAATAATAATAATAATAATAATAATAATAATAATAATAATACTAAGATCTATGGAGAATTATTGGAATAGACATCATGAAAGTAATGCAGAGGTATATTAAAACCCAGTAAAGAGCTGGATATTCATTACATATCTTTTATAATCCATGCACATCTGACAGGTCATTACACTCTCCATCTCTGTTTCTCTTTACAGCCTGATAAAGGCTGTTTTATTTTATAATTTTTTGGCCCATCCTGGCATCACAATAATCTTAATTTATTTTTTATTATTATTATTATTTATTTATTTTTTTCCAAAAAAATCCGCGATAGAGCGAGGGATTACTGTATATATATACATATATATATACAGGTATACCTCGGCTTAGGTCGTTTCTAGTTAAGTCGTTCTCGATTATACGTCGGTTTTCAAAAAAATATATGGAAAAATAAAAAAAAAATAAAAATAATGTTTACGTTATTATAATCAACTTTACGTCTGTCCACTACAAATATTGGAATCATAATATCACTAGAAAACTATTAAAAGCACATGAAATCATGTTACTGTGCAATAGAAAAAAAAGCACATAAAATCATGTTATTGTACAATAAATAAGAATAAAAGCATATAAAATCTTATTGAAATACTTACAGTAGTTCCAATATCTACCATTAGGCGTCGTCACTCGTCATAATAATAATAGTAGTAATAATGATAATAATAGTAATAATAATAATAATAATAATAATAAGAATATGAATACGAATAAGAATAAGAATACTAATAAAAATAAGAATGCAGCAGGCATTTGCATTTATTGAAAGGACTTTCTTTGTTCGAGGATATGGATCCCATTGCTATAAATAAAAACAAAGGCACATAAAATCATGTTATTATACAATAAATAAGAATAAAAGCATATAAATATCTTATAAATATACGTACAGTAGTTCCAGTATCTACCGTTAGGCGTCGTCACTCGTCATAATAATAATAGTAATAATAATAATAATAATAATGATAATAATAATAATAATAATAATAATAATAATGATAATTATAATAATAATAATAATAATGATAATAATAATAATAATAATAATAATACGAATAAGAATAAGAATGCAGCAGGCATTTGTATTTATCGAAAAGGACTTTCTTTGTTCGAGGATATGAATTCCAATGCTATAAATAAAAACAAAAGCACATAAAATCATGTTATTGTACAATAAATAAGAATAAAAGCATATAAATATCTTATTAAAATAGGTACAGTAGTTCCAGTATCTACCGTTAGGCGTCGTCACTCGTCATGATAATAATAATAATAATAATAATAATAATAATAATAATAATAATAATGATAATAATAATAAGAATAAGAATAAGAATGCAGCAGGCATTTGCATTTATCGAAAAGGACTTTCTTTGTTTGAGGATATGGATCCCAATGCTATAAATAAAAACAAAGCGCATAAAATCATGTTATTGTACAATAAATAAGAATAAAAGCATATAAATATCTTAGTAAAATACGTACAGTAGTTCCAATATCTACCGTTAGGCATCATCACTCATCATTCCCGCGAAACCACAATTGTTTTGAATTGATATTATGAAGAAAATTGACAAAAAGTATTAAGAACAAACAGCAAACATATTTTTAATATAATATTGTCAGGGAAAGAGCGTGTGCGGGCGCATCATCTGATACGGAAGTGTGTCAAAATGTATGCATCCTCGTCCTCACTGCCACCATCAGTGTTGCCAGAATACATAAATGAGAGAAATGATAAATATAAAAAACATACATGTAAACTGGTAAGTTATTTCAAGTATCTTAATATGAAGTACATTTTTATTTAAATTACTGTACTACCATCTTGTAATTAATATATATCTTAAAATGTACCATACATTTGAAAATACAAACATCTGCTTTATCTGGCAACACTGGCCCCCATGCTAAGTCTGTTGGCAACGGCATAATAGAGTTCATTAATTTGTTTACTATACGTAAATTTAAAAATAAAGATACTACCTGCCCAACGTGTGAACAATGTGAAGAAAGCCTAGAACATTTTCTACTATTTTGTGAAGCATATGCACAAATAAGAACAGAATATAGTTTTTTAGCACAACCATATATAGAAAAGAAAATTGAAATAATTGCTAATATATTGTTATTTAGATATTGTAGTGAAAAAGACGTCAAAGAAAGAAAAAAATTTATAAAGAGAATTTGTAGACAAAGAAATCAAATAATAAAAACCGCACAAACAATTTAGCAAAGCAAAACCAAGACTTGGGAGCCGTTGCAAAAGGCATATCCCACCCAACTGTACTACTACTACAGTAAATCTGTATATCTAGGCTAGCCTAGAGACAAGCTAATTTGATTTAAGTCGTTTTTCAACTTATGTCGTCTCTCTTGGAACCAATTAACGACGTTAGGTGAGGTATACCTGTATATATATATATATATATATATATATATATATATATATATATATATATATATATATATATATATATATATATATATATATATATATATATATATATATATATATATATATATATATATATATATATATATATATATATATATATATATATATATATATATATATATATATATATATATATATATATATATATATATATATATATATATATATATATATATGCCCATAGTCTTCTCTTAAAACTCCTTCGTCAGCATGGAATGGAAGGGATAAACAACATGTTGCTACTTTCTTAATCAGCTCAGTCATTCTAAGCATTATCAAGCAAGACCTTTTGGGAAGGAGTTATGAATCCTTTCTGTTATATGAAATGTCATCTTCAAATAGTGTTTTATTTGAAAATTATCATGAGCAGTGGATGAATTTTGTATATTTATTTTCTCCTTGATTAGTTTTTTGCATATTTGATGTCAGAAGGAATGTGTTGCACTTTTCACATGTTCCTCTAACTTGAATATTTTTTTTATGAAATAAGAAATCGAAGGAAGTAGTCTAAATAATAAATTATTTTATGTTTAAGATCAACCTTTAATAATAATAGATATTAAGAATAAACCAGGCCTATTATGACTGAAAAGCAGTACACAACATACTTCAGTAGAGATCATAGTGTTGAATTAGAGATTTTGTGAAGAAAATTTTTTTTTATAGATCTATTATTGAGTGATGTATATTGTTTTGACAGGATACTGAGGGGAAAAGTATGTGTCAAAGCTCAGGATATCGATTAGCAGACTTGGTGAACCTTGAAGAAGGAAATACCCTTCCCATAGGGAGCAAAGAAATTGAGGTGAGTGCAACTCCCTAAAGAAAAATATGGAACCGCCTATCGAGATGGCCATTATTCCTCAAATTAACATCTTGGAGAGTAGTATATGGCTCTATTCATCTTGACCCACAGTTATAGCAGCTAAAAGCTTCGCCACTTGCCTGGTCTAGAGAGCACTTGATTCAGGATTGGGTATGCATTCACCAGAAAGAAAGACTTTTGACAGGCTGCATGAAGTTCAGAAAAATATGCCTTTCTGTTCTTAGAGGACTTTTTCTTTTTAAATATGGCTTATGGCTAAAAATTGTTTTTGATTCTATGAATATTTTTTACCTTTTATGCAGATTTTCATTGCAGGTGTCATATATGCTGACTTTTCCCATTTTTGACATTAAGTTAATAAAATTTTTTCCTAAGCTTTTTTTTTTTTTTAAATAAAGTCATGTGATTACCAGTGATTAGTTAGGGTTATTTTATAACTGAAATATTTTTGGTAACTTAGTTCTCTTCATTTTCCTTTTTTATAATGAATAGCTCACCCATAAATAGTTGAACTTTGTGATTCTACATGCTTTCTTAACCCACAATCTTTTTTGAATTAGTGTCGCATATCTTAACAGTGGGTATTAGACCTACAGCTGCCACTCTCCTGATAACACATTCATGGAATACCTTTGTCCACAATACTCATATATGCGTCCAGGTTATGTCACTGGTAATTGAGTATGAAATGCCATATAATGTTTTATGACCCACTTTGAATTAACCGTTTAAAATTAAATGTTAAGGAATAAAAAACATTTTCTAACATATTTTAACAATATGTTAGAAAATAATATTAATCCGAAAGAGTGATACATAATATGTCTTGGATAAGATCAGGATACTTGGAAAGCAGTATGTTAAAGTGGATCTTGAGATCCTAAATAGGAGAACATATTCATCAGATGTTGCAGGAGAGTAAAATAATATGCCTGAGGTCACTTTCCTCAGGGAAGAAGGTCTCTGAAGAGTGTGGAGTTGAAAGTCTATCTGAACATATGACAATGTCTCTTACTGCAAAGCTATTTTGCAGATATTCTTTCCATTGTCCAAAAATGGAAATAAATGTTTGTTTGTTTGTTTGTTAGTCCTCAAAAAGCAAAACCTATATACTGTAGTTAGAGACTTTTACCTATAAAGAGAGGCTTAAATGGGCAGAGAAATCCCTGCAAATGGGGAATTCTGTGGCATCCATCTTTTGCTGTAGATTAATGCCTAGTATAAAAACCAATCTGTTTTTCAGGAATTAAATAGCCTTGAAGTCTTTGAAGTCCTCCTTGATTCCATGCCATAAGGCCCTTATGAGAAATTGGCCTCCTCTCAAAATGGTGAAAATTTCAGAACGAAAACAGTAATTCTTCTTTCAGAAGAAAATAATGTTTTAAGAGAGGGGTCCATTGCAAGGTATTCACAGCAGCTCTGAGATCGTGCTCTTTTGTTTGCAATCCAGTCAACTAAGACATAACTTAGAAATGGAAAAGATACCCTCTGCCATTGCAGAAGCTAAAAAACACCTGTCGCTAATTCTGGAAAGATCAGTAGAGATTACATGTGCAGAAGCTGTAAAGAAGATAGCATATTTCAGATCTCAGAATTCCTTATTCACTATTCTAAAAAACTCGGAAAAAGCCAGAGAAATCCTCCATCTCTCAACTCATAGCAAGGATATTCCTTGCAATATCGTCAAATTATGTTACTCATATTGATATATCCTAGTGTTAATATACTCTGCCTCATTCCTAGTCCTCAGACTTGGCAAAACTAATTTCTTTTCTTAAAGTATCTCGTGTTATACTAAAGTGGGAGAAAATGTATGTACATACAGTTCTTGGAATAACTCGAAGATTGGTTCTCAAAAGTAACGTGCAATGTTAATATCGCATAATGTGATGAGTAATTTTCCATAAGAAACAATGATAATGGGCATAGATACGTTTCGCTTGAACGACTGAATCAGATGAGCTCACCACAACACCTCATACCACTCTCCAACACTCGCTTCCATCCCTAGTGACGAAGTTATCATATAGAAACGCTGATTATCTAAGTCGGATTGATGCAAAATGCAACATAGCAAAAGGATATCAAAACATCTTCATTTATGATATTATTTTACTATGAATACTTACATAAAAGGGCAATTTTTTGCTGTTTGTAGTATAGATAGAGCCCTTTCCTTTTACATCTGGCACCAGCGCACGTTAAAGTTGCTAGAAATGAGTAAAACAGAAAATCGTCCTCTTCACCCCCTCTCCCCTCCCAACCCAGGGTGTACCCTTAAAGGGCGACTGAATCAGATGAGCTCACCACAGCACCTCATACCACTATTCCAACACTTACTTCCATCCCCAGTGACGAAGTTATCATTTAGAAACACTGATTATCTAAGTCAAATAAATGTAAAATGCAACACAATGAGAGGATATCAAAACACCGTCATTTTTGACATTATTTTACTATGAATACTTACATAAAAGGGCAATTTTTGCTGTTTATAGTTTGGATAGAGCCCTTTCCTTTTACACCTGGCACCAGCGCACATTAAAGTTGCCAGAATATCGTCCTTTTCACCCCCTCCCCCCTCCCAACCCAGAGTGTCCCCCTAATTCCCATGTAAACATATGCACATAGCAGCAAGGTGGGAAAGTGCCTCCGAGGCAGTTGCTTATTTACTAAAATTAAATTTTTTTCAAATATTTTGCGTGAGCGTTATTCATGTGTTTCGCATTTTTCCACTATTATTTTTTTTGGGCGTTATTGAAATTTTGCATATTTTAAAAACGTGTAAAAAGCGAGCTGAGTGTATATTGTACTTATTGAGTGAAATACATTTCTCTTTTGTGTCTGTACTATATTCATATATGATTTATATTAAATTTCTTTAGGTTATTACAGGTGACTATTGTGTCTTTAGTAGGCATATTTATAATGTTCTTGTAGAGAATTATGGAATCCTTCAAAGCTTATGTGTATTAGTCACTTATATACAGTATATCTCTTGTAGCATTCTATTAATCAGAGATCACTGTCGTCTCAGGTAGAGGAATACCCTGTTAGATTTTAAGAATAAAAAGTTAAGTGAGTCATAATATCATTCTCAAGATCCAGAATCCCTTGTCTGCCTCTCATATTTGAAGTACTTGTGATGGGATGCATGGAGACACAGAGTATAGGCGATATGATGGAGAGGGTATGTACTTTTCTGAGTCTCCATGCAACCAGTCAATACATACATGCCTTCCCACAATTAGTTTTTTTTTGGATGTAAGGGTCTCATGGATTCGAATGAGAAATAGTCTCTATCATAGCAGAAGTTGAAGTGGGGACAGCATTGTTTCCTGAATTCTCACTTGCAGCTCAATTCCAAGTGCAGTAAAACCATCCCCAGAGAGGAAGCCTTAACAGGCAGCATGGAGACTCACTCTTCCTACTTCATAGCAACAGTATTAGGAATGAGGTTTTTCCTATCTGTCTCGAGAGTTACTACATTAATCTAATTGCATGTGATTTGAAAATCAGTGAGAAGTCTGCTTTCGGAAATTGACATATTTTTATAATTGGTAACGCAAATGTATGGTACATTTAACCAAGAAATGATGCAATAGAAATTATGTGATGTCAAGTTTACAGATATTCTTTGCCATTTTCATATGACTACTGTAGATATTGTTAGAAGTTTTAGTTTATTGTTCTCCTATTGATCACAATGGCCATAGATAAAGAAGGATTAATGTCTTCTTTTCTTCAAACTGTTGGGAAACCATTGTAAATTTACTCTCTCTTCAAATTTGAAATTCCTAATTTTACATGTAAACGTACCCAATTACTCATACAAATAGGTAAAATATATGAAAGTTGTCCAAATTGACCGTACTTCTTGTGGTTTGATCATGTAGCTGTATAAACATGAAAATGCGATGGATGCTGAAATACATGAACATAGCATGAGTCATATTAAAGTTTTATATTTAGTTGATGAGATGAAAGCTTTGTGAAGAAGCACTTAGAACTATGAAGTACTTCATGCAAATTTCCACCTTCACTTTCAGATTCAAGGAACTATATCTTCTGAGGATTATTCAAGTGGTAAATGCTTTCAAATAGATGTTGCACCAGTCTTATCTAAAATCTCTGCTGCAACTGAATATGTGAAATGTAAACCGAAGCCTTTTCGTCTTCCAACAAGAACTATGTGCATCAGTAAATCCTTAGATGTAAAAGATCACATAGTGCCCCTGTATGACCCATCTAATCCAGAGGCTCTTGTTATGCCAAGACCTCCCTCACAACATCAGGTATAGCATATTAAAATTCTCGCATTGCACAGTTTTTATTACTCTTAAGTCATATTACTAGTATCTTCTTTCTTAGTGCTATTAGAGAGTTTTTCTTCAGTATGTGACACTGACTTAGGAAAGTTATGTGATTTAATGTGCTTTAAAGAATATATCGGACTGCTTTTGTGTTCAACACTTGTTACGATCTCGTCTGCATAGCAAAAGTAAGCAGGTTTTGTAGGCTTGAAATAATTTATATCCAAAATTGTTAGTCTCTCCCCATAAAATCTGTGATATCTTGTAAATAGTTGACTGTTTCTTGTAATTTATGAATGTAGAAGACTTTACCTCTTGTTAATATTAATAACATTGATGGATTCCTGTTTGTGTTCATATAAAGATCCAGTTTAGCCTCTATAGCCTTTCAAGTCTATACTGGTAAAAAATATTGTTGTAGTGACTGTTTGAAAGGCAAGGAGCCATTTTGTTGATCTTCTCTAGCTGAGGAGAAAATAATAGGGCAACTTATATAAGTACTTATAACAGCTTCAATCACAGCCTATGAGTGACACTTGGAATATATAATTGTCGGTGAATGTGAATATTAGTTTGCATTAAAACTAAACGATAGAGTATAAATTTATGCATATCTATATAGTTTATAATATACATCCACATAGAGAGGAAGTCAGAAAATGATTAGACCAACAGGAAATTCATCTTCATTATACTTATATCTTTTAATGATAAAGGCCAACTTTCTAGTTTTTGTAAAGAGATACGCAGCCTTCCTACATCATCACCTGAAGCTCCAATAGAGGATCGAGAGGTAAGAGCTTCAGAGATATCAGTAAGTTTGAAATGATACTGATGGGGTTTTTTGTTGGTGATTCTGAAAGTTATTTGATATGTGTTATCAGGAAGGTGATTGACTTAGCAAAGCATATCATTATTGTTCCGTTGCACAAGGTCAAAAGAGACAACATGAACTGTTCTTAGTATAATATGCCATTCTGTTGTATATTATATTTGCCTATAGAACAAGAATTTTGAAAGAAATTGAACACAAGTCTCGGATGGGGCTCGGAAATGATAGGAATAGGAACAGAGAATTAAAAATCTAAGTATTCTGGGAAAGACTTATGAGCCAAGTCATATGAAAGGTGATTGACCTTTGCAGAGGCATTTATCGGTAATTATGTGTATAATCCGGTATGGTCAAGGTGTTTAGATCAAGTGTTTGCTTGAAGGATATGTTAGAAAGGTGTTCCTTTGAATGTTACATTTGTGGATTCAGAAAATTTTGGCTTATGATAAGGTGGATTGGTAGGCAAAATGTGCAGATCCTACAGGTATGAGATGATAGAAAATCTCTGACAGAATAGGGACATCTAATAAAAAAATTATGATGGGAATAGAGTACGTGGTGTGAGGTATAGGTCAGACTAAGGTAAGACTGTATAATATCATTAAGGATGTTTAATCTCTGCAAAAGATGGTGTAATTAGTTTAGTAGAGGCAAAAGTGATTTATTGAGGATCTAAAATGATTGACGAAGGGAGTTTGAAAGTGAACCAATACTCTAAGTTTATAACTGAGTACTGATTAATTTAGAGTCAAGGTTGTTGACTTCGATGAAGTATGGTTGCTTTTGTTGGATGAGGAAGCTAATACTTAATGCATAAAAGAGTAATATGAAGAGCTGCTGCATAAAAGAGTAATGTGATGAGGTGGTGCAGAAATGTTGAGTTGAGAAATTATAGGAAAGGTGAAACTATATTATTCTTGAGGAGAATATTGGCCCGGGAATGTAGATAAACTGTGGAATTGTATCAGGGATAAGTTGCTTAGGGCGCTGAGTATCTGTAGCAGAGATGTGGAAGGTTTAGAATCGTTGTTTGTTTTCTCCTAGACCTACAGGTATAGTGAGCAGTCCCATGGTGTGCTCAAGATGATGGACATAAATTACAATGGCGATTTTTCCCATTGTAAGGGGGACAGCCGCACCATAACCTAGATCCTCCCACCCAACCCTCACATCTTTTTTCCTTTGGAGATGAAGGGTCTTGATAATAATCCCCCTCTCACTCTTGATGGAGCATCCACATTTTGAGGGATCATTTGTCTTCTGCTTTTGGGCTTGACAGCTGTAGTGGAAAAACGAAAGAATTAGATATATTAAGAAAGTGCAAGAAAGGAGACTCAATTGGTAATGACATATAATGAGACCGTATGAAGACTATGTAGGCAAGAGGGCGATAGCTTGGAAATTGGAGGTACGAGGAAAAAAGGAAAGCCAAAGCAAGGGTAGATGGATTGTGTGAATGAAGATTTAAGGGAGGAAGGGCTTAGAGAAGATCAGATGGAAAATTAAGGACTACGGAGATGCCTAGTAAGGAACGCGTATCCCTTATAGACTTGGGAATGGGAATAGTGAAAGAATAATCTCATTAGAAAGCATCAGGCTATGATGGAATCACTGCAGAGACGATTTTGGCTGAAATGAAGTGATCCTTAGTATAATATCTAGACTATTTTGCAGAATATGGCATGAGGAAACAAAGCCCATTGATTGAGAATAGGGAATCTTAGTGTAGACACCAAAGACAGGTGACCTGACTGATTGCAGTAGCTCTAGAGGCATTGTTCTTACATTGGTGATGAATATTCAATATGTTCATCATCAGTCGCCCGGAAAAGAGATTGACAAGAAGTTTAAAGTAGCTCAGGTATATATTTATATTATGACATATTTTACAGCAATATGTGGTCTGCTGATAGCTTTTATAGCAGCCTTTAGACAACATCCACTGACCAATACTATGGAAGGTCATAGGTCACTATGGTATTCCCGTCATATGCAGAATTAATTGGAAACAAGCCATGAAGGAAGCAAATGCATGAAATATGTTGATGCACTCCTGTCAGGTGAATTTGAACTAAACAGAGAGTAACTCTGTAGAAATGTAGTATTGCCTTTGTTATTTGCTCTTCTCATGGAGTTTATAATGAAAAAATAGTTTGAGATGTAAGTGAGGGTGTGGATTGGAGTAATGTTAGAAACTTGACAGACTTAGAATATGCAGATGATGCAATTCTAGTTAGCAAAACACCGCAAGATTAACAAAGTTTACTTAACAGAATGCTTTAGATATCTAGAGAAAGGAAACTGACAGTAAATTTTAGAAAAACAGAAATAATGAGAACAGTGTATGCTAGAGAGACGAGGTAACACTAGATGGAGAGAGGATTAATGAAGATGTGATTCAAATATTTAGGAACAATGATATTACATACAGTCTCTCTTAAGGGATCTAGCTTGGGAAAAAATAAATTCAGACACACATACTGTGGGTTCACGCATCAGATAGGAGTAGTAATGGCTTATAGGGTAATGATGGTCCTTTGTCCCCCAGTGTGTATAAGATATGAATGAAGTGTAGCATAAATTTTCGACTGTTTTTATACACTTGAAGACTGACTCTGTACACCATTTATTCCAGTGGCAGTACAACAAGGATAATTTAGCCATTGTAGATGTAGTAGTTGATCCCCATATCAGCAAGCAACTTCGACCTCATCAGTGTGAAGGCATTATATTTCTCTATGAGTGTGTCATGGGATTCAAATTCCCCAACCATTTAGGTTCCATATTGGCTGATGAGATGGGCCTTGGAAAAACTCTTCAATGTATTGCCCTAGTTTGGACATTGCTTAAACAAGTAAGAATTTGTAAGTGCTTTGCAGCTAAGAATATAATGCTTATAATTAGCAATACTTGAAAATTGAAAACTGACTGTAATGCTTTCTGAAATGTTAAGTAGTGATTTTATCGTTCTCTATGATTATATGTAATTTCAACAGCTCATTTTACTCTTTACTGTTGAACACAGCATTCTGATAGTGACATTTGCATTTTTAGGGTCCCTATGGAAGACTTCCCATAATAAAAAATGCATTGATTGTGACTCCTTCAAGCCTCTCGGCAACTTGGGGAAAAGAATTTCAAAAATGGCTCGGAAGAGAAAGAATAGGAGTTTATATTGTGGATCAAAACAATAAGGTAATGAAACCACATTTCGTGATAGACCATTATCAGAATTAGAGTAAGATCTTCAATTCATATGTTTACAGTTCAAGAAAGTTTTATGATCACTTCTGACTGAAATTAACAATAGTATTTTATGTACTTGGAGACTTGAGGATCTGGCAGTTCCTTGCAAAGAAATTTGATGATGAGGCAAGAAATATGTTGGAGAGTATGAAGTTCAACTGTTTTTCTTTTCATATTGTGGTTGTGACCAGTCAACTAGCTATATTAGGAGATATTATTTGTGAAATAAAATTACTTCCCTACTGCAGCTGTCTGTATGTAATTTGGAACGTTTATTGTAGCCTTTGTTTTTTTTATGAGGGGGATGTGGCTTTGGTTTGTGAGGTTTCTTATAAAGTATGTAGAACAGAAGTATTTCCTTAAGTCTTCTGTCATCTTCACAGATCATTGAATTAGGTGATATTGTCTTTATTTTCAGGTAGAACAGTTCAAAAAGACCTATGAGAAGCCTATCATGATTATTTCGTATGAGATGTTTATGCGACATGCAGCCCTTATTGAGGATTTAAAATTTGGTCTTATTTTCTGCGATGAAGGCCACCGCTTGAAAAATGCAAATATTAAGACAACAAATTTGCTTTCTGATCTTTCCTGTCATAGGAGAGTGATACTAACAGGCACACCTGTTCAGAATGACTTAAAGGTATATGCTTATATTCTTTGATAGTTCCTATGGATATGTCATGGATATGCATACTCATAAGATATATAAAAGATAAGAGGTGAGAAACTGAGTTGTAGTATGGTGAAATAATGAGATCATAGAATTTTATTCATGAGATATGTAAAGATTATAGAATTGTTAATACCAGGCAAAGAGGATAGTCATTCACAACATAAGATAATGTTTTTTGCCAAAGCTAGACAGGACAAAATATCTTGACTAAGGTAGAGTGTATGAATTAAGTTTTATTGAATAAATTTAAATATATTTATTTCCAGTTTGCATTGGTTATTATTAATTAAAATTAAATGATACTAAGTTAATAAACAAGAAATATATTATATCTGTAAAATCAAACCCAATTGTGCAATTACAAATAAATAAACATATAGGTAGGAGAGAATTGAAAATGAATATACTTTGTATACAACCCATAGAGAGAGAAAAAAAAAATAATACTGTACAGGTGATGATAAAAAGATTTTAATTTTCTGTAATGTGTAGTACTCAAAGCTGTGCGCATGGCCCCCCACCCGGGTCATAGTTAGTGAGGAAATACTACTAAAACCTGTGAAATACTACAAATGTAAATCACTGCCTAATGACAGAACAAGCCCCATTACAATAGAAGCTATCATAACGATAGCTGAAATTCATTTGGACTACCATGTAATGGTAATGGTAGGGAAATTTGCAGATTCATAGGAAAAAGAAGGTATGGCAAAGAAAGCTCAGATTTCTATAATAACGTCAATGGCAATGAGGGAATGGCTCTTACTTTATAGATCAATACTGCACATGAGGACAAGCATTAGTGTCCCAATTCATCATAGCAACTTCTAATCTGCGATAGTGAAGTTTAACCTATGGCCAACAGTGCCTTTCAGATATGTGACTCCCTAAGATTGTATAATGATCAGCTTGCTGTTATTAAGATAAATATAAATTGAACCTAGAACATCAGAAATGACAAAATATTACATACTTTAGAGGTAAATAGTGAAACAGAAGGAAGAAACAAGGGCTCCTTAGCAAAGTGGTCTGCTGCTTCAGTTCCAGAATTACTTTAGTGGGCATGGGTCCACTGAATCCCAAAGCCTCATCTACATTGCTGGAGACAAACCAGTACCTTTAACCAATATTTCCTGAAAGCCATATTTTATCCTTGAAAAATGAAGTGGTTCCCTGCCTGCTTTTAAGATCAGTACAAAGGACAGCTGATGATTATGTATAGAAAGTAAGGACCAACTGTACAGCTTTCCAGATTGCAAACAATTCAACTGTCAGTCATAATGATAAATGGGAGCCTCCAGCCCAGTTGATACTGTATGGAAGGGACAAAATATGCTGATCCTACTGTAGCTATAGTTGATTTTGAACCATCACTATAAATTTGGAGGGAATAGAAAATCTAATAATTGGAAATATAAAAGGCATAAAGTATGTCAGAAGGCAGAGTATTCTTAATGTATAGAACAAGAGCGGGACTGAAAATGGGCTCAAGGGAGTATTTAGGAAAAGTGTGTAGAATGTTCTAAACGTAACAGAGAGAGAACTGCTGAAGGCATTCCTCCTCTCTATTCCAAAAATGCTTCGTGTTTCTTGGAACTGGCAACCAAGACAGATAAAGGACCCTCTCCTCATCTGCCAATACTTCTGCTCAGATGAGATTTGCCTGAGAGGCCCTAAAAAAAGTATCATGGAGTACCCAGATCTGTATAATCCTAAGTAGAGGTACACCCTATAAAGCTGGAGCAGGCTCTTAGAGAGCATCCAGCAACAACACATGTATTGCCATATCTGTAGAAATGATCTCACCCAGTGTAAAGCTGTTCCTGTAATACTAAGGCAAATGAGGTCAACAAGAATTGTCATAAGAAATACAAGATCAAAAGCATTTACAAGAACTATTTTCCTTTCCTTAAGACCACTTAAATCTGCAAACAAAAAATTGTGATTCACATTTTCAAATTATTTCCGTACGGTGGAAAGCAGGAAATGGGATGGTATGGGTCAATTAACAATAAGGCCTTCCCAATCATAGACAAAGGCAGGATGAGGGCATCCCTTAAAGGACAAGGTAGAAATCCGTCACTTCTGCTGACATCTACACAATTTAGGTAGAAGTTGCTATGATGAGGGGGCAAATGGCATAAAATTCATATGGGGCAGCCTATCCACAGGAACAGCCCTACCCTTGGATAAGATGCTTAGAAGACTTTTTGTGAATCATGTAATGTAAAAGGATGCCCCCTAAATTGTCAAGTGCCATAGATATCTCCACAACATTTGGCTAAAACATCAAAAATTAACCATGAAGGATGCTTTCTGTAGTGGAGGATAATGTTGATTACTCACATCATTATAAAGATATGGAGTAGGTAAACTCCCTTGAATACCCTAGAAGACCTGTTAAAATCGGAAGGAGGACTAAGCTCCTTACTGAGAGCTTTAAAAATACCAGGAAGAACTTTATGTAGTATGTATTACCCTGTTACGATTTGCAACAACTCTTGTATGCACAGTGGTTCACAACACAATGGCAATGTATTCAACCCTTTGCACATTGTCTTTATCCGTACTGAACCTATTACAGGATAAAATCCCTGTAACTTGCATGCCAGAGCAGTGTTCCCTATCACCCTTTCCAACGCTGCAGAATATGCAAAATGGCAGCCTTCAGAAGAGGGGACGGCCTCTTAAGGCAGCAAGAAATGAATTCTAAATGAATTCAAGTAAATTTTGCTTTTTTAATTTTTTTTACAGAATGCATCTCACACAGACTACACATAACTAATAATCATGAAGCCATTCCTTGAGAAAACGCTTTACTTAGTAGACACATTTGAAGCATAAATAATCATTAGTGTTTGTTTGTGTAGCTATCGTGTTTGCTAATGATGTCACGACTGCCGCCATATTTACTAATGACGTCACAATGGTATGTTTACATGGGTCAGCTGGACATAGAGAGCGGTTAGAGGACTGAGAGACACAGCTAAGACTTGAGCTAAGGAAGCGACTGTATTGTAAACTGTAGCACCTGAACTCTTAGTTAATTTTAGACATAATAACTTGCCGGTGTATTCAAGTCAGGTTGGATTTCCTGGAGTGGTTATTGGTGGGTCTAGACAACTTGTGCTGGTGAGTAAATGTTTATTAACATTGGTTGCAGGACGTGGTTCCGAGAGAAACAATGGCATCGTCCGGCAGCAGCAAGTAGCCACCGAAATTTGTGGGTGAGTCGGCCTATAAAATTTGGAGGAAAAATATTGAGATCTGGTGTAAATTAACGAATTTGCCAAAGAAAAAACAGGCATTAGCCATTCACTTGAAGGAAGGGCGAGGTTGGCTTCCTCTGATATTGAAATTAAGGATTTGGAAAGTGATGATGGTGTTAAGACAATGTTAGATAAGCTTGATGGTTTGTTTTTGGCGGATGCAGGGTGCAGGAAGTTTGCAGCATTCCAGGACCTCTATCATTTAAGGAGGCAAAGTGATCAAGATATTAGGAAATTTGTGTCAGTATTTGAACACATATATTTTTTGTTTACTACCCAAGGTATGGCACTCCCAGACTCAGTTATGGCTTTCATGCAAGTTGAGTGACAGTGAGCAGCAATTGGTGATGTCGGCCATCTCTGATGTGACATATAATAACATGAAAGCTGTATTGATCCGTATATTTGCTAGGGATATTAGTGTACAGCCTGGCGCTGTCGGTGGAGTTGGAGTGAAATGTGAACTGGTCTTCCTGGCAGAGGAAGTGGAAGGTGACATTAAGGAGGAAGAGGTAGGCTAAGGGGATACCCCCGTCCATCCACAAGTAGAAAGCAGAATCCTGTAGGGCGAGGTGCTTGATATGTTACTGACGATTCCACTAGGCACAAAACTGCCCAGATGCGTGTGAAAATACGCCTAATGAAGGAGACACTGAGGCAGCGTAGCTGTCATTATTTACCGTCATGCCGGAGGCAACGAAAAGCTTGCGAAGCTTGTAGAGGAGTCCTCTGGTTTTGCAGTATTAGACTCAGGGTGCTCCATGACAGTGTGTGGCAGTACTTGGTTCCATAATTTCGTGAAAAGGCTCAGTGCTTATGAGCGGACGGGGATAATTGAAGAATCATCAGTTGCTTTGCCGAGGAGGTCACAATTTCCTCCCTCAAGCGAGTCACTCTGCCATGTTTTATTGGTGGCATGAAAGCGGAAGTTGTGACTGACGTGGTGGATTGTAACATCCCATTACTCCTGAGTGGGCGGTCGATGAAGAAGGCGATGATGTTAATTAAGTTTGCAACTGACAAAGTTAAGATTCAAGGAAGGATTATTGATTTGCACACATCAGTATTAGGCCACTATTTGTTACAGATATCAGCATGACTAGTGTAGGAGTTGGGTGGAGTGATTGCCTCGGCTGCCTTTCAGGGGAGAGATGTGAGGAAGACGGCTTACAAGCTCCACAGACAGTTTGGACACCCTTCAGCGGCTAAGCTAATGAAACTCATTACTAATGCAGGGATTAAGACTCAGAACTAGAACAAGCAGTCCGTAAGGTAACCAAGGAATGTGAAATTTGTATTAGATTTGGAAAAGAGAGACTACGTCTTGTAGTCAATTTGCCTGTGGCATCTCGGTTCAATGAGGCCATTGCCTTAGACCTTAAGGTTTGGGGTGCAAAATATTTCTTGCCATCATTGACTTGGCTACACGGTACTGTACAGCAACAGTTATTGGGGATAAACAGGCTGCCACCATTATTAAGGCCCTGTTCCAGAGTTGGATTGTTATATTTGGAGCACCAGGGAAAATCTTATCGGATAACGTATGTGAATTTAACAATGAAGAGATGCGGGCAATGGGAGAGGCATTCAACCTCAAAATCATGGCCTCTGCAGTCGAGAGCCCGTGGAGCAACGGAGTATGTGAGTGGTTAAATGCGGTAATTGAGAATATCACAAGGAAAATCATAGAAAAAAGTAAATGTGACTTGGAGGTTGCTTTGGCCTGGGCAGTGTCGGCGAGAAATGCCCTCACTAATTTCTTTGGATTTTCCCCTAATCAGCTCGTGTTTGGTCACAACCCAGAACTCTCCAAGGTTTATGCCAGTGATCCCCTTGCACTGGAAGATACTAGGACATCAGAAATTGAGAGGAACAATTTGAATACTCTTCATCTAGCAAGTAAAGAATTTGTGATAAATTAATCTGAATAACGTCCGGCCAGGGCACTCCGACACAACATTCGTGCTAGTGACCTTGATTATGTACAGAATGGTGATGAGGTTTTTTACAAGAGTCAGGACAGTTACGAGTGGCATGGACCCGGGATTGTAATTGGCAGAGATGGAAAGCATGTCTTAGTGAGGTATGGGGTAGTTTATGTGAGGGCCCATGCATGTAGGCTAGCACATGTTCCAGCTTCTGCTGGGAAGGTAAGAGACAGTGATGCGGATGGGGCCATGCGACAAAAGGATGTAGAGCCAAAGCCAGTGGTGTCTAAAGAGCACGAGCACGCAGAGGAGTCCGAGAGTAACGATGGGCACTGTGACCCATAGGCAAAGGATGATGATAGGTCAGGAGAGCCAGAAGGTGTGCCCGTGCCACAGCAGTCTTCATACCTTATTGCAGCCAGCGGATACCAGGCATTCGTAGCGAGAGTGGTGAGCTGATGTCTGGACGAGTTGTGAGCCAGGCTGGGAAAGCCATAGGAAAGTGCAAACACTGTTACAATTTTCAGTGGGATTCCGATGGGAGCATCTCTTGGGCGGATCTGAACCAAGATTTTAGCACCTGGAAGATTGTCGATGAGGGTACAGAAATGATAATTCTCTTCATCTCTGAGGAGGTGATGTGTGCTAAGGAAAAAGAAATACAGAACTGGAGGGACAATAAAGTATATGAAGAGGTAGAATATGTTGGTCAAAAGACTATCTGTGCGGTGGGTTTTGATGGAGAAAGTAAAGGGAGGACAAATGGTGGTAAAGGCACCCCTGTTGGCAAGAGGATATGAGGAGGATACAGGTGAACTTAGCAAGGATTCCCTGACATGCTCAAAGAAAGCCATACGTTTGGCATTATCACTCACTGCGGCCATGGGTTGGACCTTTCACTCCTTGGATGTCAATGCAGCCTATTTGCAGGGCAATGAAATTAGTACGGACATATATCTTCTCCCTCCTCCGGAGTTCGCTGATGGCCAACTATGGAAGCTGAGAAAGACTGTATATGGCTTGTGTGATGCAGCCCGTCACTGGTACCTCAGAGTGAAAGACCAATTAACAGATCTCGGCGCTCAGGTGTGTTCACTGGATCCGGAATTGTTTTACTGGAGATGGAATGGCAGGATTGAGGGCGTGATCTGTATTTATGTGGAGGATTTTCTGTGGGCGGGTACTCCAGAGTTCAAGAGTAAAGTGATAGACCAGTTAAAGCAAGTTTTTCTGATTGGAAGCTCTGAGTCAAAGGCATGTAAGTATGTAGGTTTGAACATCACCTCATACAAAAATGGCAGCTTTACATTCGACCAGCTAGATTATGAATCCACCTTAACTACCATGACAGTCAGTCATAATAGGGCAAATGTGAAGACAGGAGAAGTGTCAGAATTGGAAAGATCAGAATACAGTGCTCCCTCGTTTATCGTGGAGGTTCGGTTCCGGGACACGCCGCGATAGGTGAAAATCCGCGAAGTAGGAGCACCATATATACATGGGTAATTTACATTTATTCTTACCTTTACTGTATAAACCCTCCCTGCGCTGTAAGCAAACCACCCTTTACTTTATTAATAACAGCGTGCAAGCGTAAATTTATATGAACGTGATAGGTAAACTTACCGTGAATGACGTGATGATGACGTGTACATACTCCACAACCAATGACAGCTTTACGGCTGCTATTTGAGAGAGAAGAACATGGTAATGGGGAGTTGGTGTCGCTGTTTGTTCTTTTGTGCGAAGATGGTCTTGTAAGGAGTCATGGCATCTTCGATAATATTGCAGAAGTGCACCGAACGAACCATATTATCGTCATGCTCCTCTGACAGTTGTTGGAGTTTTTTGGCCATGTTATACATGGCTGCCAGACGTTCGAGTGTAATGCCAGTTCTTCGACTTCTTCGTGCATTTCCTCTGGTTGTTCTTCTTCCTCTTTTTCGCTCACTGATTTTGTAATTTCCTCCAAGTCTCTCATCAGTCAAAGGCTGCGAGTGGCAGTCGATCAGCTCATTCACGTCTTCGTGAGTCATATCTTTAAAGCCTTCTCCTCCTAGAAATGCAGCCAACTTCACAGCTTTCGCAACTTTCGAGTTATGCACTTCGTCAGGAGCAAATCGCTTGCAGTCATAGATGACTTCGGGCCACAATTTCTTCCAGGTGGCATTGATTGTGGCCGACTTCATCTCTTTGAGTGCATTCTGAATATTTTCAAGGCACGTAGCAATCGTGTAGTTACGCCAGGACATCTTCAGAGCGAATTCTTTGTCCGCATCCATGTAGTCAACCAGCTTCACCAGGGCATTTCGTGTGTAGAGGGCCTTGAACGCACGATAACGCCTTGATCCATAGCCTAAATCAGTGATGTTGTATTCGGTGGCCGGAACTCTACATGAACACCGTCATAATGGAGATCAGTTGCGTGGCCACCAGCATTATCCATCAAAAGAAGGACTTTAAAGTCAAAACCCTTCTCCGCAAGATAAACTTTGACCTGAGGGATAAAGCATTGGTAAAACCAGTCCGATGTGAAACTTTTTGTGATCCATCCCTTAGGGTTATGCATCTAATACACTGGCAGCAGATTCTTACTTTTATTCTTTAAAGCCCTAGGGTTCTTAGACTTGTAGATAAGCCCGGGCTTTAACATGCAGCCCGCAGCGTTCCCACACATGGCGATGGTAATGCGGTCTTTGTCTGCTTTAAATCCCGGGGCTTTAGCTTCTTCCTTGAAGAGAAAAGTGCGAGACTGCTTTCTCTTCCAAAATAACCCTATCTCATCCATGTTATATACTTTTTCAGGAGCATATTCACCTTCCTCGATAATTTTCTTGAAGTCGTTCTTTACATATTCTGCAGCTGCAGCTGTATCTGCAGAGGCAGCTTTGCCAAACACCAAAACGCTCTTTAGGCCAAAGCGTTTTTGAAATTTGGCGAACCATCCCTTGCTTGCAACGAACGATTGTTTCCTCGGTGGAGAATCGCTGGAGGGTCCTGGCTGTGGGTCGTCCATTTGTTCTTCTTTCTTCTCCTCCTCACGGTCGCCACTGTCGTCGTCGGGTTCGTTTGCAGCGAATGTCTCGTACAGCTTCTTCGCCTTTGTTTGCATGATACTCGTGTCTAAGCTGATGTTCTTCTTCCTGCAATCAGAAATCCACAGGGCCAAAGCAGATTCCATCCCCACTATTATCTTCTTGCAGGGCATTACGATCCTCTTTGCTGTTTTATTAAAAGTAACAGTCGCTGTTTTCCTGATATATGCCTCGTCCTTCTTGATATATTGAACAGTAGATTCGTTGATGTCGAAATGGTGGCTTACATCCGAGAACCCTCTTCCTTCTTTCAGCATATCTAACAGTTTTACCTTTTCTGTTTTGGTCGACATCATCCTTTGCCGCTTAGGCTTACTACCAGAAGCCTTAGAAGATGAAGGATGCTTGGGAGGCATTGCAGGGGTTGAAATACAAAAGATTCACAAAATCACAAGCCTTGCGTATTAAGAAGCACACCGCGAACGGGGCACACGTGAGTAGACTGAACGGATGAGGCGAGACAATGGAAGATGCTGGGAGAACCAGGCTTCAATCATAAAGCCAATCAGACTCCATGATACAGAACAGGCAGAAAAACAATTATGTGATTCGTCGTCTCCCACCCATCAGCCAATAGCATCCCATGTACCATCTCACGTAGGTGCGAGCCTTTGCGTTTTCCAAGACGCCAATATGCTATCATACAGTATTTTACAGGGTGCAATACTGTGAGTCACATGTTAAACTTATGTTTTTTACTAGTTTTTACTGTTTTATTATTCTTAGGCTAGGAAATACTTTTTTTATCAATAAAATAATGAAAATGCTGGAAATTTTAATATGTACTATCTCACGTAGGTGTGACCCTTTTCGTTTTCCGAAACTCTGATACTGTTATCTTATTTTATATGGTGCAAAACTGTGAGTTACATGTTTAAATTTGTTTTTTATTTTTTTTTACTGTGTTGTTATTTTTAGGCTAGGAAATACTTTTATTTATCAATAAAATAATGAAAATACTGGAAATTATAATATGTACTATCTCATGTAGGTGCAACCCTCTGCATTTTCCGAAACGCCGATACCGGTATCGTATTTTCCGTGGTGCAGAGTTACATGTGTAAATTTATGTGATTGCCACTCATACCCATCCAGACATTGCCTTTGACATGTTTGAACTAAGTGCAGCATGTAACCAGGCAACATTGGCGGACATCTTGCAACTTAACAAGGTCATATCCAGAGTGAAGATAGACAACATTAGGCTGCATATGCCAACAATATCAAGGCTTGAGAATAGTATACCTTGATTGCCTTTCAGATGCTTCTTTTGCTAACCCGGTGGGTAGTGGGTCACAAGGAGGTTTTATCATATTTATGAAGTGATGACGACAAAACAAGCCCCATCTATTGGCAGGCAAAAAGGTTCAGACGGGTGGTTAAGTCCACTCTGTCCGTAGAGGCATTGGCTTTACTGGAATGTCTTGAGACGGCTGTGTACCTAGCCAGAATACTACAGGAGATCTCTGGTTGTAGAAGTTAAGGATTCGGACCTTCGTTGACAACAAGAAAGGTTTTCTGTTCTGTAACCCTGAAACTGGAAAAATTTTATAATCATAAACATCCTTTCAACAATATACTAATGTTATCCAAAATGTAATTATTTCTCTTAAAACATGATTTAAGTTGCTACCACAGTACCATTCATATACTTTGTTGACGTAAACTGCAACACCACTGATAGACCTTAACATAAACTCTTTGTCCGCCACTTCATGAGTGATGCTTACACACAACAGAAAAATGTTGTATTGTGCCATATTAAATATTACTAAGGAATTAAAATTCTTTTCTTGGAATTGCTCATCAGTTTATATATACTGTACTTTTTATAATTCAGGTAATTATATAGGCAATACTCATGAGAGTCAGTGTGTTCAGTAGCATATATTTTCATATGTAATATATAAGCATTAGAATAAATAACAGTGCTAGTAGAGAAATAATCTTTAGAGATAGAATAAACAATTAGAATGCATTTACACCAAGCAAGTCGAGTCTCATCAAGCTGAGAGTCGTTTGACAGCGTGCAATGAAGCATAAAAATAAGTGGTGTGACTTGAATTGACTTGACTCTTTTGGTGTGAGGAGTTTTTTCAAAGATTCATATAAGTTAAATGTTAACTGGGGTGGAAATTTTTGATGTGTCATGGATCGTATTCATTTTACGCAACTCAACTCGCTTGGTGTAAACGCAGCAGCCTTCCAATGTTATGTGTTTTTAATACTCATGAAAGAATGCATGGAGAGAAACAGTAATAATACATTTCAAGAAAGGAAAGAAAGAGTATGCAGTGTCTCAGAATAGCTAGGCAGCCCTTCAAAACACACACTATTATTTTTATTTCCTACTTGGATGAAGTAAGATCTCTCAAATTGGAATAAGGATAGTATACTAAGCAATAAACAGATTATTAAGAGGATTACAGCTTTGTGAGTTCTTAGTTCTGTCTCTGTATTGAAGCATGTCTTGATCCCATGTTCAGCGAAACTACCTCTTGAGAGAAATTCTTGGCGGGATGCATGGAGACCCGGAACACAATGTATTTTATTCTAGGAGGCCCTTTTATTATACGATAATACTGTGGTTTCACAGTTATTTTCTCACTCTTATGGCATTTGTCTTGAATCCATATGATAGTGGTTAAGATAGAGAAAATTATAAACAGTGTATTGTTTGATACCTTTTTTGTGCTTATTTTTTAATAGGGTAAGGAAGTGTCATTGTACCAAAAATATAGCTGGGTTTTTGCTTTCATACATTAGAGTGTTTTTGCACAAAAGTTTGTACTAATTGTTCAGTGGTGAAGCCCCATAACTTTCTTAGTCCTTTATTGGAATTCTTGTCTTGTGTAATATGTACATTTTTTTCATTTTACAATTTGAAATCTTCAGTTTTAAATTGTTTAGGTAATTAAAGTCATACTTTTCATTGAGAGAAATGTATGCACTCAGAATTTTCTTATTTTGTTTACAGGAATTTTACACTTTGATTGAATTTACTAATCCAGGAATGTTTGGATCATCATCATCATTTCGGCATGTGTATGAAGAACCAATTCTTGCATCCCAGCAGCCAAGTGCATCAAAGGAAGCTAAAGAAATTGGTTAGTATGCGTTAGTATTGAAATTTACTTTAAACTTGTGTAGACATAGATATTATACAGTATTTATTTTTCAAGAAACCTGCTGTAAGAGATGTTCCTATACTCATAAATATTTAATATATAAGAAATTTTTTTGTATTTTGCCATTAGTATATGACCTGTCACTGATTGACCAATAGGAATACCTACTTAGATATTGTTTAACTTGTGATGTGATCAGATATGGCTCAAATTAAATGAGATTTTAAACCTGTGCTAGTTTGTTGGTGAATCCTAACACCTTTGGTACAGTGAGCTGGCACCAACCCAGTCAAGAATATATATATATATATATATATATATATATATATATATATATATATATATATATATATATATATATATATATATATATATATATATATATATATATATATATATATATATATATATATATATATATATATATATATATATATATATATATATATATATATATATATATATATATATATATATATATATATATATATATATATATATATATATATATATATATATATATATATATATATATATATATATATATATATATATATATATATATATATATATATATATATATATATATATATATATATATATATATATATATATATATATATATATATATATATATATATATATATATATATATATATATATATATTATAATTTACTAGGAAGATTGCTGCTTGACTCTGTACTTCCTCTCACTAATGAACATATAGCTAGTGAATGCTCCCAATACTTTATATCAACAAAGCTAACTGAGCTGAACTGAAGCAACCAAGCTGATAAAACTACTGAGTTGACTACAGAAATTAGAGTCTATAGCCGTTTTCCACTGGAAATTAGAATGGTTGTATTTGTAATTACACCAGCAAATCTATAAAATGAACTTGAGTGTTTCTTGTATGTGGTCTGCAACTCTCATAGTTGCTTGACCCTGAGGTTGGTGGTGAGGTATTTTTTAAATAACATTGGAGGTTAGCAGGGAGACCATTGCTTCTAATATCATTATAACATATCCTATAATTGTCAGAACCGTTTGATTAGTTTGATTTAAATCAGTAAAGCAGTTAAGCTTGTATAAAAAGTACATAAGATGCTTTTTATATATCTCTGTTGTGAATACAGTGTCACATATATGCACATTTAATCGGAGAGGAACGTATTGAATAATAATGTGTTATCAGGTACTATTGCTAGCTGTATTACTTATTATGGTATATCATTTAGATAGTAACTTGAGTGTAAGCTTGACTGCTGAGACAAGATCTTGCCTCTGAGATGTTTGACCGCCAATTGAGGGCGATCAAGCGTCCCTGTTGGTGACGTCATGATTCGGCTTCCTGTAGTATATATATTCAGAGCAGTAACTGATCATATAGTATTTGAGGGCTACTGTAGTGGTGGTCCCTGGCAGACAGTTATGGCAGAGATGCATGGGAGAGACAGTATTTTAGGTTCAACAAGCAGAAGCAAATAAAAAAAAACGAGAATTATTGTGCAAAATAGGTTATTGGCGAACAATCTCTAGAACGTTCTTTGCGTTGCAGGAGACAGAATTTTAACTATTCAAATAATAAAGAAACTACTGATATGTATTTAGATAGACTAATGACACATCAGCAGGATCAAATTTATAATAAAATTATTAGCAAGAACAATTTTTATAATATAACAAAATTTATGAGCAGGAGCAATTTTATCATAAGAAAATTGCGTAAACAACGTATTTACAAGGTATGTCATTACTACATGTGAGAAAAGCAGAGAATAGAGAAATAGGAGGGAGATTATTGTATTGGGATCATGCTTTCTACACGTACTATAATATTAAACAAGATATATTTAAAAATAGGTATATGCTGAAACATAAATTGCAAATAATTATAATCTGCAAAATGCAAGGAGTGAGATTTTTTTTTCTGTAAGAAAAGAAAAGACATTAAAAAGACAATAAAATCACTAATAAGGTGTCTATAAAGACCTCTGGTGACGTGGAGCAAAACATTCTATCACAGAAGGGGAGGAGGAGGAGGAGTCAGCATTAGGACAAATAGGCAACAGGATGGGTTGTTGTACTCTCATAACAAATACTATGTTAAAAACCATAAAACATGAATTATATTAATAAATTGTATTATATGTAATAATGAGACACTGTAATAGTACATGCCGTAAAATGTACTGTACAGTTTACCAACCCCTTAAGCTGGGTAGCGAAGATGTGAGATGTCATATGTGACGAGTTACAGTTCAGCGATGTCTACACTCCCCCATACTTGGAAGCGGAGGAGGTGGCAAAGTAACATTAATCATAGCAATAAATTGTAATTTATACAATAATAATGGGACACTGTAAATGTACGTACAGTAAGCTACTTTACAGTACAGTACCAAACTTGTACAATAAACTGGTAGCGAAGGTATGTCTAGTAAAGTATGCAACGAGGTAAAGTTTAGCATTGTCCACTCTCCTCTTTGCCCAAGAGCTGGGGAGGAGGAAGAGGAGGAGGCAATTTAAGGAGCAGAATGCAACAGAATGGGTTATTGGACTGTAATCTAAGTAATATTTTTTGTTAGTAAAGCATAAAATATAGATTATATTAATAAATAGTAGTATGTACAGTAATAGTTAGACATAGTAATAGTGCATACAATAAATTACTGTATCATTCTATTAAACTGGCAGTGAAGGTTTTAGGTGTCGTAGGAGACGAGTTAGTTGTGATCTCAGATTAGAGTAGGGTCGTCTGCATCAGAGGACGAGGGGTAAGAGGGAGCAGCATAGGAAGCAGAAGGCAGAGGGAATGAAACACCTGAGGTTGAAGCCACTACTTCACAGACTTCTAAGGGATCAATCTCTTGTATAGAGGCTTCTTGTGGGTCTGCACGTCTTGTGAAGAACTGTTCTGTGGAAGTTTTCTTTGTCTTTTTTTTTCTTTTCATCATATATCTTTGGCATAGTGTGTCTATGTAAGGTTGTGGAACGTATCTAAGCCCTTTATCATTGTTTCCTAAGGAAAATGACTAGTTTTTTTATGCAATTTTTGATTTACTCATCACTTTTGTGAACCTAGTTTTGCATTATTTCGAGAATAAGGTGTATTATATATGAGAATCTGACATTATTTTATATATATTAGTGTAATATACTCTTGCAGATGTGATAAAATAAATGTTCTTTAATTTTAAGTAGTAAATTTATTTTTTTCTTGAACAATTATAATATGTATTGCAGAAGTGATTTTGCTTGAATACAAAACATTACAAACATATTTTTTCAATGTCTTTTATAGAGTAGTATAATTTTGAATATTTTTAGGCGGACTCTTGTAACCAAAATTATAGTTTTCATTACTGTTCCCGTGTTTCAATAATCTCTTCCAAGCTTTATTAAAAACAGCCTCTCAACAAATAATTCATCATGCAGCACTGTTGTATTAGTATATGGCAAGTTAGTGGTTTTATTTATGTATTTGTTTATTTGAAGGAATTATATTAATTAATTTAGGTACTTACCAGTTGAGTTTTGTGAGATTATTATGCACAAATTTAGCGTTTTTGCTTGCCTACTCCCCTTATCATTTAAATTTTTCTACTATTCATTCATCTTATACTTGCCATATTGACTTAAAATGATTTACTGTTGTGGCATTTATAATATGTGTTGACAAACTGTTCCAACTATTAACTACTCTTTGAAGAAAAAGTATTTTCTGATATTCTTAAGAGTATTGTAATCATATATTTAATTGTAAATCATATATTTATAACCGCTTTTGTATACTGTTTTTTTATGAAATAGCATATCGACATTTTTATGAATTAATCCATTATTTTAAACACCTCTTTCATGATCTCTTTAAGCCATCTCTCCTCTGATGTTATAATCCCCAATCTTCAGTATTTTTCTGCACAAGGCAGATTGCGTAATGCAGGTGGTAGTTTAGTAGCTCTTCTCTGAATTCTTTCAATAGCTTCTATATCCTTTTGGAGATAAGGTGACCAAGCTTGTACTGCATACTCAAGATGGAGCCGCACATATCCTTTATGTAAATTTCTAAACTTCTCTGTATTCAAATATGCAAACGAGTTTTTTATTATTCCGAGCATTTGACTTGCCTTTTTTGTTATTATTTTAATATGATGTGCGGCTTTGAGATCTGAACTTTTATACACTCCCAAATCTTTCTCTTGCTTTATGACTGCCAAATATTTACCAATCATAGTTCATTGCAATTATGAGTTTCCAACGCCAAAATGCATAACCTTACATTTTTCAGCATTAAAGAACAGCATTTAGTCCATTAACTAGTCTGTCAGGCTATCGAGGTCTTGCATTAAAATGGCTCATTCTTCTGGATATTGCACACATATATTTTAGTATCATCATGATTTCTTTATGCATAGTGATTTTGCTCACATATTTTTATACTCAAATACACTCCTTTGTCATACTTAAAAGTAAGGGTTAGAAATAACACATAATATTGGATATTAATTTACCGCAGTTGAAAATAAAAAAAATTATATCCGGAGAGTGATCAAAATCTATGTCTGGGTAGAACAACCAAGTGAAGCTATAGACGTTTACTAATATAGCAACAGATATTAGGGGGGTTTAACATTTTTTCTAAGTGTATGTTAATGAGTGGTTGGAATTTTTAGTTCAATCTTTTTTTTTTTTTTTTTTTTGTGGGACTCGACTCTGTGTAATAGAACAACCTCTGGAAAGCAAGTCTTGACAGAAGGCATGCAGAAATAGGAAAATGTTCATATATTTTTATTCATTCTTAATTTTATGATATAGAATGTTTGAACACTTAATTGTTTTAAAAGTGTTTTTAGCATAGCAACTTTGCCATATGTTGTTATATTTTCAGAAAAGTTTAAATGATTTCTGTTATAATTATTATGTGATGGTTTTCCTTTTTGCACAAATTTCCTACATGGGCAGTTATCCTACAGGCAACATTCTCGTGAGAGAATTGCCCAGTATGGATATAATATCAGTTGCAGTCATTCATGTACTCACAGTATACTCTATCTGTATAACAAGTAAAGTACTCTGAACTGACACTAGTTTTCACAGAATTTAATTCAATAAACTGTTGTCTTCATAGACATATTGTAGTACATGTAACAAATACTTGTGCAGTCTTCTCTGGTAATAGTCCATCATGTCTATCATCGTATTTTTTCAGGTATTAATGTTGATATCTAATGGTTATTATTCATGTCTATTATAATACCAAAATTAATTTCAAGGATGTATTTGTTTCCTGTTTCAAGGGGCTAGTCGTGCATCTCAGCTCAACAGGATAACTTCCATGTTCACCCTTAGAAGAACACAAGAAATCATTAGTAGGTAAGTAGATTCAAAAAATATAACATATTCTTTATGCCTATTATTAAAATATGACTGAATCTTAGTACTGTATATCTCTCTTTAAGTAAACTAACTGTATTTTTGCAATATTTTGACAAATTGAAAAGAAGCAAGGATTTATCATGTGGTACTACTAGTTTGTTACCAATTAAGTTCAAGGTATGTAATTCAGACAAGTAGTATTGTGAATACCACATATTTACATTCAAATGCATATGTTTCAGTTTAGAATATCAGTGCAGTAGTCAGCTGCTAGCTAATGGAGCATTTGCTATGTAAATTATTGCTCTTTTGATTATTTGCTTCATTGCTGAGAAGAATATTTGCTACATAGAATGACGCTTAAGAAATATTCTCTGTATAAGGAGTTCTGGAAATGGTATTAGATTTTATCAGGTTTTAGATGTGGTGAAAAGAGCATTTGATGCACGTGGCGTCAGTAGAGCAAGGAAGAGAGAGTGCGAGAGATAGGAATGAATGGAGAATGATTGTGTATAAGTGATGTGGGCCAAAGTGATTTTTCACACCTGCTAGCACAGCTGACTGGGACAGGTTTAGGTTTTTTTTTGGGGGGGGGGGGGGGGTTGCCATGTGATGGAGCAGTGTGGAGAAACCAGCTGCGGCTGTTAGGTCTCACTTCGAAGATCCTTGCCCATCTACCCTTTGGCTGACCTATATGGGATGGGGGGTAAGAGGAGTGATGGAGGACTGCTTGGCTCGTGGTAAATGTCTGTCCTTTGGTGCGGCCACCCCCCTGACGAAGGGATTATGACCATTATATAAATATATATATGAAAAAACTTCAAAACTGCCTGTTTGGTAATTTTCTATAGTTATCAGATCTAGAATGCATTTGCAGTATTATATACTTTGCTATTACATTATTAAATTACTATAAGTATGAGTTCAGGTTTGGATGAGGGAGAGGCACTGACTTTTCATAGAGATATAGCCATCTAAACACTGTGACAGGGAGACAGCAGGCCTACCCAGCACTCTTGGTCATTTTTTTTGGGGGGGGGGGGTTGCCATGTGATGGAGCAGTGTGGAGAAACCAGCTGCGGCTGTTAGGTCTCACTTCGAAGATCCTTGCCCATCTACCCTTTGGCTGACCTATATGGGATGGGGGGTAAGAGGAGTGATGGAGGACTGCTTGGCTCGTGGTAAATGTCTGTCCTTTGGCCCTGCCACCCCCCTGACGAAGGGATTATGACCATTATATAAATATATATATGAAAAAAACCTCAAAACTGCCTGTTTGGTAATTTTCTATAGTTATCAGATCTAGAATGCATTTGCAGTATTATATACTTTGCTATTACATTATTAAATTACTTTAAGTATGAGTTCAGGTTTGGATGAGGGAGAGGCACTGACTTTTCATAGAGATATAGCCATCTAAACACTGTGACAGGGAGACAGCGGGCCTACCCAGCACTCTTGGTCATTAACTATGACTACTCTGCTACTACACTACACCCTCTTTCTTCTTTCTCTAGATGCATGAACTCTCTTTGTGGGAGCATTCTTGTATCTAGGGCAGAGTTCCCAGATCACATGGTTATCCAGTTCAGCTCTTGTGATATGTTACCAAGGGAAGGAACAGAATCTTTCACAAGGCTGATCTGAGTGTGAACCTTGCCAAGGAACAGCTTAGTACTACCTTCACAAAGTTATTTTGTGAAAAAATTCCCATTAAGCTATTTGCCCAGATACTGCCTTATCTTCTTAACCTGCTCTGGGCTTATGGGTAATGTGGTTGAATATATCATATTTTAGTGTCTCCTTTATTCCAAATAAGTAACATATGAGTCATAATTTTTTTCTCATCATCAACAGTTATATACGCTCCATAATATACTTGAAGCTCTTACTGTATTCAGTATACTGCACATAGCAAATATGAAGTCCAGGGCCAAATGTCTAAATATCTTCGACCAATATGTGTGTATGTTTGTGTGTATATGTATATGTAATTAGCTAATTGTGCTTAAAAAAGAGCCTTTTGTGCATATGTGAGTATGTCCATGTGTATGTACCACATAATGTGTCTTCCTATAAAAAGAATTTCTCCAAAGCTTCTCTGTAATACTCACACACATTCCGGTACTGTTATGGAGCTTGCTGCAGTAAATGTTCAGGGAATAACCTGGTTGCTTTAAAAAACGGGATCTTTTTGAAGGAAACAAACAAATTTAAATGGTTTCCTTTTCCTTTCTAAAAAGTCTAGAATTCACCTTTTACAGGTTTTGTGCATGTGACACTCCTGACGGGATGTATAAAGGCTAATAGAAAAAGGTGCATAAAACATATTTTTCTGAGTTTCTTCACAATCCTTCAATTCTCACCTTGCCTTACCCTCTTTACCTAATGGAAATTTTTAGATTCACGAGATGTAATGTTATTAGCTTACTTGGTAGTATTGATGATTGCAACAGTGTATTTTTCTGAAGTCTCAGTGAATTGGGGCCAAGACGTCCATCTCTGTAGAGCTTGTAAAGCAGATTAACGAAGTAAGTGTGTGGCTAGAATTATAAGGACTGTCTTTTTTTGAATGATTCCTTTCTGGAGAGAGAGACTCTTGACAGGCAGCATGCAGACTGAAAAAAATATGGCCATCCTTTGTCAGTGCACTTTCTCCACTACTGTATTTTTAAAATGAGTTATATAAATTTCGAGATAAGTTCCCAAAAGCCTGTTATAGACATACTAGCTACTTGGAGAGTGTAGATTTCGTTATTGGAATTATGCTTCCTTTTTACTTAAGTCTCATTTTTAAGGTTAAGAAGACAACAGATGTCTAGGTTATTATTAAAGTACTTGTGCATTTTCTGATTAATATCTTTAACTATTACCCTTTTACCCATAATCCACTTAGGAGGACACTATGTGTTTGCTGATTGCTGAAGTGTGATAATGGATATTGACAATGTTTTTCGATACATTATTATTTGGAAGAAATATGTAATTCTTTATAATATGCTGTAATTTATCTTGAAATATAGTACCTCCTTTTTTTGACAGATATCTTCCTCCAAAAGTTGAGTACATTGTGTTTTGTAAGCCATCTGCATCACAGTTCTCAATTTATAAAAAGATTATTGAATGTAGAAGTGTGCGGCAGATTTTCCACAGTATGGATGCTTCTCAGCATTTATCTGCAATTTTGATTCTTCGAAAACTCTGCAACCACCCTGCATTACTAACCAACACTAGTGATATGGAGGGCTGCAGTGAACTCTATAAAGAAGTTGTAAAGTTCTTACCATCACATATTCAGCCCTCAACTTTCGATGAATCGGTAAGTCAGTTGCCTCTTACCTCTCTTCATATATTAACCTATTTTCATGATCATTGTTTTCATTAGGTGTGGTACTGATATTATTTTTTTTGTATCGATTCTTTCATATTACAGGACAGTGGCAAACTTGCTGTGGTATCTTGCATCTTATGGAGTATATATGAAACTGGGAATGAGAAGATTGTGATTGTATCAAATTATACAACAACCTTAGATATTTTGGCACATTTATGTGAAAAATACAGCTATTGTTATTTGCGTCTGGATGGATCCACTCCTACATCCAAAAGACAAGATTTAGTAGATAACTTTAATTCACCTGGTTCCAGGGCTAGTAAGAAATAAGTCTTCCCTTTTCTATTATTTGGTTGAATATTGTAAAGGCACTTTCATAATTTTTAAACAATAAATTCTCTATTAGTTTGTACAGATGCTTAGATTTTTATTTTTTTTAATTTTTTTTTTAATTTTTTTTATTTTTTTAGGAATATTTCTTTTGAGTGCAAAGGCAGGTGGAGTTGGATTGAGCTTGGTGGGAGCATCAAGAATTTTACTATTTGACATCGACTGGAATCCAGCAACAGATCTACAGGCAATGGCAAGAGTATGGAGAGACGGACAAAAGAAAAAGGTTTATATATACAGGTAAATTGCATAATTTTTTTTAATTTAAAAATTTTAATGATACTTTTTATTTTATGTCTTCTCTACCTTAACAGGTAAGAGGAAGACTGCACAGGGAGGCTTCTCCTATGTTATTATTACATGTTAATGCCTTCGTCAGATGAGGATATTCTTTTTGCTACTGCTTCAGGTGTTCTAGCAACTACATAGCATAGATGAGGAAATTCTCAAGCCATGTGCAAGCTTTTTCCGTAAAGTACTCCTCTATTAGGTTCTTACAACATCATGACTCTCCATTATTTTCAGGGATATGAGCATAATTATTTATTTATTTTTATCTTTTTTTTTCTTTTTTTAGTGTGCCTGGGCACGAAGAAACATAAAACAGAGAAAAAGAGACATTGGGAGTACTGTGGCTCTCATATGTGAAGGGATAAGAGATGTGTAAAAAATATGCAAGCATATTCTAGGCATAGAAAAGGATCCTTAACTGAAGGGAGACTTAACATGGAGCTATCATCTAGAACAGTCTTATTTAAGTCTAAAATACTTTCAGTTGTAGTATTGCAACAGGTGGCTGATGCCATATGCCAGTTTTCTGCATAGTGAATTGTTTTGGTGCTCATATAATCAAAGGAAATAATCACACTTCTTGTTATGAAATGCATATGACATCTAATCAATAAGAATCCAAATCGTATATATATATATATATATATATATATATATATATATATATATATATATATATATATATATATATATATATATATATATATATATATATATATATATACACACACCTAGTTCTCAGAATAACGCCTAGATAGGTTCTCAGAAGTATCGGGTAAATGGAAAATCGCGTGAAAAAACGAGTTATTTTCCACAGGAAACAATGATAAAGGGCCAAGATACATTCCAAACCTTACATAGACACACCATGCCCAAGATTTAAGATAAGTAAAAAAACATATTTTATTACTACATAGCTAAGCAGAAAGCCCTGTATCTATTTTTAAGAGTATACAAAAGATATTCATATTAACTTTACAGCTAGAAATTAACATACATTACTATACTTTACTCTATTATGCAGCGGGCAACAGTTATACAGTACACTGGGACATGCATGGTGGCAGTGAGCAAGTAACTTATGTTGTAGAAGAGGAGGAGGATGCAGGAGAACGAACCTCTATCTGCAAATGCATACAAAGATAAAATAAGAATTATAAATAACCAAAGCAAGACTAAAAAACGTAAAAAAAAAAATTAATCATGCAATGCCTAAATCTACCATATGACAGATTAAAAAACTTAATCTACATTCTCTAGAGAGGCACAGATTTAGGGGGGATATGATTGAGGTGTATAAATGGTTTAAAGGGATTAACAAGGGTGATATTAATAAAGTTTTATAAATTCATGATCAAACCAGAACTCGTAATGGGTAATGGATTTAATCTTGATAAGTTTAGGTTCAGCAGGGACATTGGTGAAAATTGGCTTGATAATACCATAGAGTATTCCTTGTAGGATAATAAAGCCAATACCTTAGACACCTTCAAATGTAGATTAGATAGACATATGACAGAGGTAGGGTGGGTGTATATATAATGTATAATGATGATGATCTTTTCTTATCGTAATCCTCTTTGTACTGGTGGAAGAAGCCTCCGCGGGCGCTTATTTACTATATTAATTTTTTTTTATTTTTTTATTTTAAATATAGTAAATAAGCGCCAGCGGAGGCTTCTTCCACCAGTACAAAGAGGATTACAATAAGAAAAGATCATCATCATTATACATTATATATACACCCACCCTACTGGGTAGAATAGAATGTTGGAGAGAGAGAGAGAGACATCTTTAATTAACTCTTGTTCATTCAACCAAAACTACATTATTTATTGTAAAAATAATGGTTTAATTACAAATTCGTAATGATAATGATATTAATAATAATAATAATTGCCACAATCATCATCAAAGGAAAATTATTGTTAATAATAATAATAATAATAATATTAATAATAATAATAATAGTAATAATAAGATCTAAGGAGAAATTTTGGAATAGACATCATGAGAGTAATGCAGAGGTACAATATATTAAAACCCAGCAGAGAGCTGGATATTCATTACACATCTTTTATAATCCCTTCACATCTGACAGGTCATTACACTCTCCATCTGTTTCTCTTTACGGCCTGATAAAGGCCGTTTTATTTTATCATTTTTTGGTCCATCCTGGTGTCATAATAATCTTTAAAAAAAAAAAAAAAAAAAAAAAAAAAAAATGGGGGGAGGGGCATTATTCGTGAAAAACGAGTTTTTTACTCTTATTTTTGGGGGGCGTTATTACAATTTCGTGGATAAAAAAATCTCGTATAAAAGGAACAAGGTATATATATATATATATATATATATATATATATATATATATATATATATATATATATATATATATATATATATTATATATATATATATATATATATATATATATATATATATATATATATATACCTTGTTCCTTTTATACACGATTTTTTTATACACAAAATTGCAATAATGCCCCCAAAATATAATAGTAAAAAATGTCTAATTTTGCAAATAATGTCCACAAAAAATTATTTTTTTTTTTTTACACTTTTTCCACGAGCACTGTATAACTGTTGCCCACTGCATAATAGAGTAAAGTATAGTAATGTATGTTAATTTCTAGCTGTAAAGTGAATATGAATATCTTTTGTATACTCTTAAAAATAGATACAGGGCTTTCTGCTTTGCTATGTAGTAATAAAATATGTTTTTTACTTATCTTATATCTTTGGCATGGTGTGTCTATGTAAGGTTTGGAACGTATCTATGCCCTTTATCATGTTTCCTATGGAAAATAACTCGTTTTTTCACGCGATTTTCCATTTACCCGACACTTCTGAGAACTAGGTATGTATATATATATATATATATATATATATATATATATATATATATATATATATATATATATATATATATATATATATATATATATATATATATATATATATATATATATATATATATATATATATATATATATATATATAATATATATATATAATATATATATATATATATATATATATATATATATATATATATATATATATATATATATATATATATATATATATATATATATATATATATATATATATATATATATATATATATATATATATATATATATATATATATATATATATATATATATATATATATATATATATATATATATATATATATATATATATATATATATATATATATATATATATATATATATATATATATATATGAATCATTTTTTTACCCCGACCGGGACTCGAACCTAGGACTTATGATTACTAAGTCAAGGCGCTACCACTACACCACAGAAGGTTAAAAGGAACCCAACCTTATAGCTTATATCTGCTATACTTAGGAATGAACGCATTCTAACTGAATGCCACTATGTTCATATTACAGATTCCCCAACCTCACTCGTGGCTTCATTTTAGCATTTAATTCAATTCCCAATCTCATTCGGGCCATGAAATTATCATTTAGCACATTACATATGTGAAAACATGAATCATTTTTTACCCCGACCGGGACTGGAACCTAGGACTTATGATTACTAAGTCAAGGCGCTACCACTACACCACAGAAGGTTAAAAGGAACCCAACCTTATAGCTTATATCTGCTATACTTAGGAATGAACGCATTCTATCTGAATGCCACTATGTTCATATTACAGATTCCCCAACCTCACTCGTGGCTTCATTTTAGCATTTAATTCAATTCCCAATCTCATTCGGGCCATGAAATTATCAAATAAGCACATTACATATGTGAAAACATGAATCATATTTTACCCCGACCGGGACTCGAACCTAGGACTTATGATTACTAAGTCAAGGCGCTACCACTACACCACAGAAGGTTAAAAGGAACCCAACCTTATAGCTTATATCTGCTATACTTAGGAATGAACGCATTCTAACTGAATGCCACTATGTTCATATTACAGATTCCCCAACCTCACCCGTGGCTTCATTTTAGCATTTAATTCAATTCCCAATCTCATTCGGGCCATGAAATTATCAAATAAGCACATTACATATGTGAAAACATGAATCATTTTTTACCCCGACCGGGACTCGAACCTAGGACTTATGATTACTAAGTCAAGGCGCTGCCACTACACCACAGAAGGTTAAAAGGAACCCAACCTTATAGCTTATATCTGCTATACTTAGGAATGAACACATTCTAACTGAATGCCACTATGTTCATATTACAGATTCCCCAACCTCACTCGTGGCTTCATTTTAGCATTTAATTCAATTCCCAATCTCATTCGGGCCATGAAATTATCAAATAAGCACATTACATATGTGAAAACATGAATCATTTTTTACCCCGACCGGGACTGGAACCTAGGACTTATGATTACTAAGTCAAGGCGCTACCACTACACCACAGAAGGTTAAAAGGAACCCAACCTTATAGCTTATATCTGCTATACTTAGGAATGAACGCATTCTAACTGAATGCCACTATGTTCATATTACAGATTCCCCAACCTCACTCGTGGCTTCATTTTAGCATTTAATTCAATTCCCAATCTCATTCGGGCCATGAAATTATCAAATAAGCACATTACATATGTGAAAACATGAATCATTTTTTACCCCGACCGGGACTCGAACCTAGGACTTATGATTACTAAGTCAAGGCGCTACCACTACACCACAGAAGGTTAAAAGGAACCCAACCTTATAGCTTATATCTGCTATACTTAGGAATGAACGCATTCTAACTGAATGCCACTATGTTCATATTACAGATTCCCCAACGGGGTAAAAAATGATTCATGTTTTCACATATGTAATGTGCTTATTTGATAATTTCATGGCCCGAATGAGATTGGGAATTGAATTAAATGTTAAAATGAAGCCACGAGTGAGGTTGGGGAATCTGTAATATGAACATAGTGGCATTCAGTTAGAATGCGTTCATTCCTAAGTATAGCAGATATAAGCTATAAGGTTGGGTTCCTTTTAACCTTCTGTGGTGTAGTGGTAGCGCCTTGACTTAGTAATCATAAGTCCTAGGTTCGAATCCCGGTCGGGGTAAAAAATGATTCATGTTTTCACATATGTAATGTGCTTATTTGATAATATATATATATATATATATATATATATATATATATATATATATATATATATATATATATATATATATATATATATATATATATATATATATATATATATATATATATATATATATATATATATATATATATATATATATAATATATATATATATATATATATATATATATATATATATATATATATATATATATATATATATATATATATATATATATATATATATATATATATATATATATATATATATATATATATATATATATATATATATATATATATATATATATATATATATATATATATATTTTTCCTTTGCCGCTTAGGCTCACTACAAGAAGCCTTAGAAGATGAAGGATGCTTGGAAGGCATTGCAAAGGTTAAAATATGCGAGTAAAAAAATCACAAGCAAAACATATTAATAATAATAAGCACAACATGAATGGCGCTCACGAGTGAGGCGAGACAATGGAAGATGGTGGAAGCCTTTGTCCGAAACGCTGATAGCGGTATCGTATTTTACATGTTGCAATACTGTTAGTATTTATGTTTTTTACTATTTTTTACTGTTTTATTATTCTTAGGCTAATAAATACGTTTTTTTTATCAATAAAATCATGAAACTACTGGAAATATAAATATATATGCTAGCTCACGTAGCTGCGACCCCAATACATTGTACGCTATCGAACACTATTTTGCATGATGCAATACTGTGAGTTATACTGTACGTACGTATATCATTCAGTTATTAGTACAATGTATATTAATTTTAAATTGATTTACTTATTTGATGATTGTGCAAAATCTATTGTATTTATTCATTATAATTTGGACCAAATATTCCTTTTGTAAAGAGGTGGTCAATAAATGTATCTATCTATCTATCTATCTATCTAAATTTATGTTTTTTACTATTCTTTACTGTTTTATTATTCGTAGGCTGGGAAATATATTTTTTTTTATCAATTAGATAATGAAATATACTTTTTTCAATAGGAAAATGAAAATACTGAGAATTTTTTTTTTTTAATATTTTAATATTTTTGCATATACACATAAAATAAAATAATAATTTGTCCAAAAAAAAAACGCGATACAGTGAGAGCGCGAACCAAGAAACACGAATAACCGTGGGAACAATGTATATATATATATATATATATATATATATATATATATATATATATATATATATATATATATATATATATATATATATATATATATATATATATATATATATATACAGTGTTACCTCCCTTATCGCGGTAGTTCGGTTCCGGGACCCGGCGCAAACCAGGAAATCGGCGGAGTAGGATCAGCCTATATGTACATAGATATTTTAATGTATTATGTTTACACTGTATAAACCTTCCCTGTACTGTTAAAAAAACACCCTTTACATTATAAACAACAGCAAGCAACGTAATATTTTATGTGAGTGATAGGAAAACTTGCCGTGAATGAAGTGATGATGACTTGACATACATTGGTACAGTATTTTACAATAATTTTTACGTGTACGTAAAATAGCGGCCGACATCCCGAAACGCTGCTAGCGGTATCGTACTTTACATGTTGCAATACTGTTAGTATTTATGTTTTTTACTATTTTTTACTGTTATTATTCTTAGGCTAATAAATACGTTTTTTTATCAATAAAATCATGAAACTATTGGAAATATAAATATATATGCTAGCTCACGTAGCTGCGACCCCAATACATTGTACGCTATCGAACACTATTTCGCATGATGCAATACTGTGAGTTATACTGTACGTACGTATATCATTCAGTTATTAGTACAATGTATGTTAATTTAAAATTCATTTAATTATTTGATGATTGTACAAAATCTATTGTATTTATTCATTGTAATTTGGACCAAATATTCCTTTTGTAAAGATTATACCCCTACTTTTCAAAAGAGGTGGTCAATTAATGTATCTATCTATGTATCTAAATTTATGTTTTTTACTATTTTTTACTGTTTTATTATTCGTAGGCTGGGAAATAATTTTTTTTTATCAATTATATAGTGAAATAGGTTTTTTTCAATAAAAAAAATGAAAATACTGAGAATTTTTTTTTTTAATATTATAATATTTTTGCATATACTCATAAAATAAAATAATAATTTATTAAAAAAAAAACCGCGATACAGTGAGAACGCGAACCAAGAAACACGAATAACCGGGGGAACACTGTATATATATATATATATATATATATATATATATATATATATATATATATATATATATATATATATATATATATATATATAGATATATATACAGTGATCCTTTGCTCTATTGCGATTCTTAGCAGGCGAATTCACTGTATCGCGATTTTTTTTTGCAATCTTTTTCTTTGGAGGGGGTATATGCAAAGATATTAAAATATTAAAAAAATGAAAATCTTCAGAGAGTTCATTTTTATTATTGAAAAAAAAATTTCATTATTTTATTGATAAAAAATTTTTTTTCCCAGCCTACGAATAATAAAACAGTAAGAAATAGTAAAAAAACATAAATTTGAACATGTAACTCTGCACCATAGAAAGTACGATACAGATATCAGCGTTTTGGAAAACGCAAAGGGTCGCACCTGCGTGAGCTAGCATATATTAAAATTTCCAGTAGCTTCATGATTTTATTGATAAAAAAACGTATTTCTTAGCCTAAGAATAATAAAATAGTAAAAGATAGTAAAAAACATAAATACTAACTGTATTTCACCATGTAAAATACGATACCGCTATCAGCATTTTGGAAAACACAAAGGCTCGCACCTACGTGATATAGTTCATGGAATGCTATTGGCTGAAAGGTAGAGAGATGACGAATCACAGAATTGTTTTTCTGTATGTTCTGTATCATGGGGTCTGATTGGCTTTTTCATTGAAGTTTGCTTCTCCCACCATCTTCCATTGTCTTGCCTCACTCGTTCATTCTAACTCACGTGTGCGCCGTTCATGTTGTGCTTATTAATTCGTTTTGCTTGTGATTTTTTTTGTTGCATATTTTAACCTTTGCGATGCCTCCCAAGCATCCTTCATCTTCTAAGGCTTCTGATAGTGAGCCTAAGCGGCAAAGGAGGATGTTAACCATAACAGATAAGATGAAACTCTTAGATATTCTGAAAGAAGGAAAATGGTTTACTGATGTCGGCCGCTATTTTAGCCTCAATGAATCTACTGTTCGCTACATCAAAAAGGACGAGGAAAAGATCAGGAAAACAGCGACTATTTCTTTTAATAAATCAGCGAAGAGGGTCGTAACATCCCGAAATAAGGTAATAGTGCGGATGAAAGCTTCTTTGGCCCTGTGGATTGCTGATTGCAGAAAGAAAAACATCAGCTTAGACAGCAATATCATACAAACAAAGGCGAAGGAGCTGTACGAGACATTCGCTACAAAGGAATCCGTCGACGACAGTGGCGACCGTGGAGAGGAGGAGGGGAGAGAAGATATCGACGACCCACAACCAGGACCCTCCTGCGATTCTTCACCGAGGATACTATCGTTCATTGCTAGCAAGGGATGGCTCGCCAAATTTAAAAAACGCTATGGCCTAAAATGCGTTTTGGCTTATGGAGAAGCTACCTCTGCAGATACAGCTGCCGCAGAATATTACGTGAACAACGACTTCAAGAAAATTATCACCGAAGGGGAATATGCTCCTGAGCAAGTCTTCAACATGGATGAGACTGGGTTATTTTGGAAGAGAATGCCATCGCGCACTTTTCTCTTCAAGGAAGAAGATAAAGCCCCGGGATTTAAAGCGCACAAAGATCGCGTTACCTTCATCATGTGCGAGAATGCTGCGGGCTTCATGTTAAAGCCCGGGCTTATCTACAAGTCAAAGAACCCTAGGGCTTTGAAGAATAAAAACAAGAATCTGCTGCCAGTGTATTGGATGCATAACCCTAAGGCCTGGATCACGAAAAGCCTCACATCGGACTGGTTTCACCAATGCTTTATCCCTCAGGTCAAACTTTATCTTGTGGAAAAAGGCCTTGAAATTAAAGTCCTTCTTTTGTTGGATAATGCTGGTGGCCACGCAACTAATCTCGAATATTACGGTGTTCAAGTAAAGTTCCTGCCACCGAATACGACGTCACTGATTCAGCCTATGGATCAAGGCGTTATTCGTACGTTCAAGGCCCTCTACACACGAAATGCCCTGGCAAACCTTGTTGAATTCATGAATTCGGACAAAGAATTCTCAATGAAGACGTACTGGCGTAATTACACGATTGCCACATGCCTTCAAAATATTCAGAATGCAGTCAAAGAGAGGAAGTCGGCCACAATCAATGCCAGCTGGAAGAAATTGTGGCCCGAAGTCATCCACGACTACAAGGGATTTGCTCCTGACGAAGTCCATAACTCGGCATTTGCGAAAGCTGTGAAGTTGGCTGCATTGCTAGGAGGAGAAGGCTTTAAAGATATGACTCCCGAAGATGTGAATGAACTCACTGACTGTCACTCGCAACCTTTGAGTGATGAAGACTTGGAAGAAATTTCAAAATCAGCGAGCGAAGAAGAGGAAGAAGAACTTCAGGAAACGCACGAAGAAATTGAAGAACCTGGCCTTACACTTGAACGTCTAGCAGCCATATATGAACATGTGAAAGCAGTCCAAACACTCTCGCAGGAACATGACGATAATATGGTTCGTTTGGTGAGCTTCTGTAATCTTCTCGACGATGCCATGATTCCTTACCAGACCATCTTTCAACAAAAGAAGAAACAGCGACAGCAACTCCCCATTACCATGTTCTTCTCCCCCAAAAAGCAGCCGTAAAGCTGTTATTTGCTGCGGAATAATTTCCTCTGGGGTCAACAAACATCATTACCACCTCATTCACGGTAAGTTTACCTATCACGCCTATATAAATTTACGTTGCTTGCTGTTATTTATAAAGTAAAGAGTGGTTTTTTAACAGTGCAGGGAGGGTTTATGCAGTAAACGTAAAAATAATTGTAAAATACCGATGTACATGAGTATGTCATGTCATTACCACCTCATTCACAGTAAGTTTATCTATCACTTTCATATAAATTTATGCTTGCATGCTGTTATTTATGAAGTAAAGGGTGGTTTGTTAACAGTACAGGGAGGGTTTATACAGTTTATACAGCGTAAACGTAAAAATAAATTAAAATATCTATGTACATATAGGGTGATTCTACTTCGCGAAAGTTCATGTCTCGCACCGTGTCCCGGAACTGAACTTTCGTAATAATCGAAAGAACACTGTATACAGTAATCCCTCGCTCTATTGCGGATTCACTCTATTGCGTTTTTTTTTCTTTGGCGATTTTTTTTTGGGGGGGTATATGTGAAAATATCAACATTTTAAGAAATAAAAATTTTCAGTATTTTCGTTATTTTATTGAAAACTTTTTTTTCATTATTTTATTGATTAAAAGAATGTATTTCCCAGCCTACGAATAATAAAACAGTATGAAATAGTAAAAAAACATAAATTTGAACATGTAACTGCACCATAGAAAGTGCGATACCGGTATCAACGTTTCGGAAAGCGCAAAAAGTCGCAACTACGTGAGCTAGCATGTATTAAAATTTCCAGTAGTTTCATAATTTTATTGATAAAAAAAACGTATTTCTTAGCCTAAGAATAATAAAACAGTAAAAAATAGTAAAAAAACATAAATACTAACAGTATTGCACCATGTAAAATACGATACCGGTATCAGCGTTTTGGGAAACGAAAAGGGTCGCACCTACGTGAGCTAGTACATATTGAAACTATCATTATTTTACTGATAAAACAAGTATTTCCTAGCCTAAGAATAAAATAAAGAGTAAAAATGAGTAAAAAAACAGAAATTTAAACATATAACTCACTGTATTGGACCATGTGAAACACTGTCCGATAGCGTACACTGTATTGGTGTCTTGGAAAACGCAAAGGCTCGCACCTATATGAGATAGTTCATGGAATGCTATTGCCTGAAAGGGTGAGAGATGACGAATCACATAATTATTTTTCTGTATGTTCTGTATCATGGTGTCTGATTGGCTTATTTATTGAAGCTTGGTTCTCCCACCATCTTCCATTGTCTCACCTCACTCGTTCAGTCTAACTCACATGTGTGCCGTTCGCGTTGTGCTTATTAATATGTTATTCTTCAGGGGTTCTTTCGATAACAGACTCCTTTTTAATTTCAAGCGGCTCCTGCAGATCTTTTACGTCTGATTTACAAGAGATTTCTTCTACTGGGGCAGCATTAGTATCATTTTCACAGTTTTCATTGCCATCCACTTCCATCATAGAAGAGATGGAACACAATTGGTTTCTGAAGACTGACCTGACTTGAGACCAGTTTGTGCAAAGTCCAAAGTATATTTCAAAATATCACTGATAGGATACTTGGCCTCTCCACTTCCATATTATTAATAATGATCAAGGGTTTTCTTAAGTACTGTATATTCAATTAACTTCGTAACTTAGCCACGAAGATATCGAAGAACCTGGCCTTACACTCGAACGTCTGGCAGCCATGTATGAACACGTGAAAGTACTCCAACAACTCTCACAAGAACATGATGATAATATGATTCGTTCGGTGACCTTCTGCAATCTTCTCGACGATGCCATGTCATTACCACCTCATTCACGGTAAGTTTACCTATCACTTTCACATAAATTTACGCTTGCACGCTGTTATTAATAAAGTAAAAGGTGGTTAACAGTACAGGGAGGGTTTATACAGTAAACGTAAAAAAATAAATTAAAATACCTATGTATATAGGGTGATCCTACTTCGCGGAAATTCACCTATCGCAGTCAGTTCCGGAACCGAACCCCTGCTATAAACAAGGAGTTAATATATATATATATATATATATATATATATATATATATATATATATATATATATATATATATATATATATATATATATATATATATATATATATTATATATATATATATATATATATATATATATATATATATATATATATATATATATATATATATATATATATATATATATATATATATATATATATATATAAACAGTGATCCTTCGCTGGATCGCGTTTCTTGGCTCGCTTTTTCACTGTACCACGTTTTTTTTTTTTTTTTTTTTTGCAAATTATTATTTTATATTTTGGGTATATGCAAAAATATTAAAATATTGAAAAAATAAAAATTTTCAGTATTTTAATTCTTTTATTGAAAAAAAAAACAAATTTCATTATTTACTTGATAAAAATTTTTTATTTCCGAGCCTACGAATAATAAAACAGTAAAAAATAGTAAAAAACATTAATTTTAGATATATAACTCACAGTACAGGGTATTGCATCATGTCAAATAGTGTCCCTATAGCGTACAATGTATTAGGGTCGCACCTAAGTGAGGCTAACATGTACTGTATTTTAAAATTTCCAGTAGTTTCATGATTTTTTTGATAAAAAAAAAGTATTTCTTAGCCCTAAGAATAATAAAACAGTAAAAAATAGTAAAAAAACATAAATACTAACAATATTGCACCACGTAAAATACGATACCGGTATCAGCGTTTCGGAAACGCAAAGGCTTTCACCTACGTGACCTGGTGAATATTAAAATTATAATGATTTTATTGATAAAACAAGTATTTCCTAGCCTAAGAATAATAAAACAGTAAAAAAATAAATAAAAAACATAAATACTAACAATATTGCACCATGTAAAATACAATACCGCTATCATCGTTTCGGAAAACGAAAAGGCTCTCACCTATGTTGCATGCTGTTATTTATAAAGTAAAGGGTGTTTTTTTAACAGTGCAGGGAGGGTTTATATAGTACGTAAACGTAAAAATAATTGTAATATACCTATGTATATGAGTATGTCACGTCATCATCACCTCATTCACGGTAAGTTTTCCTATCACTTTAATAAAAATTTACGTTGCTTCCTGTTATTTATAAAGTAAAGGGTGTTTTTTTAACAGTGCAGGGAGGGTGTATACAGTACGTAAACGTAAAAATAATTGTAAAATACCTATGGACATGAGGATGTCATATAATTACCACTTCATTCACCGTAATTTTATCAATCACTTTCATACAAATTTACGTTGCATGGTGTTATTTATGAAGTAAAGGGTGGTTTGTTAACAGTACAGGGAGGGTTGATACAGTGTAAACGTAAAAATAAATTAAAATATCTATGTACATATAGGCTGATCCTACTCCGCGATTTTCCTGTCTCGCATCGGGTCCCGGAACCAAAACCATCGCGATAATGGAAGGAACATTATATATATATATATATATATATATATATATATATATATATATATATATATATATATATATATATATATATATATATATATATATATATATATATATATATATATATATATATATATATATATATATATATATATATATATATATATATACACCTTGTTCCTTTTATACGCGATTTTTTTATATGCGAAAATGCAATAGCGCCCCCCAGAAGTAATAGTAAAAAGTTCTGAATTTGCGAATAACGCCCCCCCCCAAAAAAAAAAAAAAATTATATATATATATATATATATATATATATATATATATATATATATATATATATATATATATATATATATATATATTTTTTTTTTTTTTAAATTACTGTGACACCAGGATGGACCAAAAAATTATAAAATAAAACAGCTTTTATCATGGCTGTAAAGAGAA
>JAXCGZ010008199.1:0-27500 GCA_037179515.1 Halocaridina rubra
GAGGAGCAAACCTCTCATTATTATAGGCGACTTCAATGATAATCTCCTTCTTCCTAATAATAAAATGGGGAAATTAATTCAATCCCTCCACTTAAATCAGCTTGTGAATAAAGCAACCCGTATCACCGCTAATTCCTCCAGCCTAATTGATCTTATAATTACCAATACACCTAGTTTTATAGTTCACCACGATGTCTTACCTTGTCCTGTAGGAGACCACGAGCTTCTAATAGCTACAGTTAATGTCAGGAAGGAAAAGAGACCGCCAATTGTTAAAACTTTCCGATCTCTTGAGAATTATTCTCAAAATTGTTTCTGCGACACTCTTCTTAATGAATACAACATTTTAAATTCAATACTAACTACAGATTGTGTAAATTATCAAGTTTCTACTTTTACTGATGTTTTTACGAGATGTTTAAATGAATGTGCCCCTCTTACAACCAAAGTCATGACACGCCCTCCTGCCCCGTGGATTGACTCTCAGTTAAAAGAGCAAATGAATAGGAGAGATGACCTCCTAAGGCAATTTAAATCTGATAGACAAAACTCCGAGATGGAAAGAGCCTATAGAAGAGAAAGAAACCTTACTAAAACAATGTTGTCCGAAAAGAAGAAAAATCATTTCAGGGAAGAATTTTCCAAGTATAAGGGAAATATCAAAGGAACTTGGAATGTTATAAAAAGAATAATTCCTGCAAATAAGGAAATCTTAGAAAATTCTGACCTTCTCAGTGATAATGTGGAAAAGCGAGTGAATGATTTTAATAAGTATTTTGCTGAAATAGGTAAGTCCACATATGAAAAGTCCCAAGATAATATTGACTTGATTATTAATCAACCACATAATTGCCAGCCTCCAGCTGAAAGAAATATTATCAATAATTTTAGACCGCACCCAATCGAATTAGTCACACTTATTCTTATCATAAAGAACCTCAAACCAACAAACTCTTGTGGTTCCGATGGGATACAACTTCGCTTCCTAATTGACTCATTGCCAGTTACAGTATTTTTCATTTTAGTCATTGTTAATACATCCATTGTTACAGGCATTTATCCTAACCTCTGGAAGCATCCCTATATCATCCCCGTTTTTAAGAATGGAGATACTAATAATGTTGAAAATTATAGGCCAATCTCTCATCTCAGCATTCTGTCTAAAATACTTGAGAAGGTAGTTGCCACCCAGTTAATAAATTTCCTTGAATCAAATTGTCTATTATGTGAAGAACAACACGGTTTTCGGCCTAAACTTTCGACCGAGACGGCCCTACTTAAAATTACTGATAAAATTTATAGTAATATTGAAAATAAGAAAATATAACTTTTATTATTGTTAGATTTGTCTAAAGCATTTGACAGTGTACACCATCAAATTCTAATGAGAAAACTTTCCAAAGTTCATGTTGACTCATTTTGGTTCGAAAATTATCTGAAAGATCGAATTCAATCAGTTCGAATGGGCTCGACTCTCTCTTCTTCTTTAGATATCAGTTTTGGCGTTCCTCAGGGTTCAATTTTGGGTCCTCTGCTTTTCTTAATATATGTTAATGATTTACCTCAATTTATAAGAGATTGCCTACTTGTTATGTATGCTGATGACACCCAGATTATGCTTACTGGTGACATTGATAGAATTCCTGAAATCTTAAAAAGGGCTGAAGATATATTAAACTGTGCCAAAAGTTATTTTAACAGTAATGGTCTTTTACTGAACGAAAATAAAACTAAATTCGTTATTTTTGGATCAAATCAATACCTGTCCCGCATTCCTGAGAACATCAGTATAAATTTCAACAATGTTTCACTCTTCCCATCTAATAAGGTTAAAAATCTAGGAGTTATTATGGACAGTACCATGACATTTAATTTTCATATCGATGAACTACATAAAAAAGTGAACGGGACCCTTATTTACTTGAACAGAGTCTATGAAAGATTCGAGCCTGATTGTAGGGTAATTGTAGTACAAACATTAAATTTAAGTATTCTCAACTACTGTCTAAGTGTTTGGGGTTCCACGACTAAGACCCAGATGTTACGAGTGAAAAGGCTCCAGAATTTTGCTGCAAGAGTTGCCATAGGGGGGGTGCATAAATATGATCACGTGACTCCCCTCTTTGAGAGATTGGGTTGGCTAAGGATGGACATGAAGTTCATATATAATATCTGTCTTTTAGTTTTTAAAATAAATCATGGAATATTACCGGAATGGCTCTTCTCATTGCCAACAGTTAATCAAGTGCGTATCAATAACGTCAACACCAGATATCAGAATTCTTTTTGCGTGCCCAGAACTTCCACTGATATTGGGGCAAGAGCCTTAAATGTAATGGGCCCGAGACTTTGGAACTCTTTACCCGCAAACTTAAGAAGCTGCCAAACATTACCCTCACTTAAATCTCATCTTTTAAATCACCTACTTAATAAGTGATTTTAGTCTCATTATTATCCTCCCATTGGGTAGACGAAGTGTACGTATGCATATTTTAATGTGTAAATTTTTTGATTTTGTGCTTTGCAAATTTCATTTGTTTTATTTTGACATTTTACATTGTAATTTGTAATTAGATTAATTATCATGTAATAGCCATTTTTGATGGAATAAAGTTTTTGACTTTGACTCTCTCTCTCTCTCTCTCTCTCTCTCTCCTCCTCTCTCTCTCTCTCTCTCTCTCTCTCTCTCTCTCTCTCTTCCTGGAAAGGAATACAAAAATATCGTTTTTGTTTTTCACACGTTTCCTAAAACTCGACTAAATGTGACGGAGATCGGGGACTAAGAATTCCCTCTCTTGGAGTGTAAAATTTTGCCTTGACTCGGCCACCCGTAGATACTGCCCCTTATATATAGATAGATTATCTCCGAGACAGACTCGTCAATTTCCAATGCAGATATTGGTTCTCACCTTGACCAGTTCTAGAAGATTTTGGCAGTGACCGAGTGATTGATTTTATATCTGTCTTGGTGATCGTGATATATCTTCTCACAAGTAATACATACACGTATGTGTGTGTGTGTGTGTGTGTGTGTGTGTGTGTGTGTGTGTGTGTGTGTGTGTGTGTGTGTGTGTGTGTGTGTGTGTGTGTGTGTGTGTAAGAAAAAAAGAGAGAGGGAGAGAGAGAGAACGAATTCAGCCCCATATACTGAGTGTATGAATGAAATAACCCAGACTGAGTCCCGTACATAAGACATTTGACTTACTCAAGAGTAAATAACTTTATAGGAATGCTGAGTGCCATTTCTTGTGGTACTGTTGCTTCCCATGATGAGGATAAACACAGACAGGTCAGAACTAGCCAATTAATGCTGGATGCCGTTCCTAACGTCTCTCGATGGTCTCGATCGTGGGTCTGTCACCTCTCCAGGCAAGTGCTCTAACCACTGAGCTATTGCGGTTCCATGGATGGAAATACACCTGGAGAACAGTAAGATTTATGATATAAGATATAAATTCAGATGAAAAAGTGGTAGACATTTGGGAGTTTACTTGTATACTTAGGCCCGATTTCTTATGCAGTGTAAACCTAGGATACCATATTGTTAGTTAGCTAGACACCCACAAATTGATTTCGTAAACACATCTGACGCATTTCTGTGTATGGCTAGGATTTCTTAAACCGTGTAAACCTAGGATACCCTATTGTTAGTTAGCTAGACACACACAAATGGATTTCATAAACGCATCTGATGCGGTTCTGTGTATGGCTAGGATCCCGTACGGGATCCTAGCCATACACAGAACCGCATCAGATGCGTTTATGAAATCCATTTGTGTGTGTCTAGCTAACTAACAATAGGGTATCCTAGGTTTACACGGTTTAAGAAATCAGGTCTTACAGTTCCTTGAAGCATCCATCACGTGATACGATTCTGCAGATGGACGATTATTATTTTCGCCATCTGAATCAAGTACCAAAATGACTGCTGTGTCCAGAGGACATGTGTTTCGGCAGTAATTTCTCATATTTGTTTCTTTGTTTGTTTGTTTGTTTTTATTTGTATATATATATATATTTATTTGTTTATGAAGGTACTTAGTTATTTATGTATTTGTGTATTTATTTTATTTATTTATTTAGTTGTTTATATACCCGGATTTTATTTATGTATATATATACTCAATTATTTATTTATTTGTACATTTGTTTGCTCATGTGTACATTTGTTTATTTGTACATTTGCTTATTCATGTGTACATTGTATATTTGTACATTTATTTAATTATTTACATACTTATTTTATCATATTTATTTTATTGCAAGTTACAGTAGGGCATATTAACATATGTCGCAGCCCGAACTATTAGAGATACTGTTTCACATTGACCCCTTTTATCCACTTATGGGTTCCAGGGCTTACTGAACTAACATGAACATACTCTTACGCGAGGGAAGCTACTACCCTCTTCTTATGATGCCAAAAGGAGTTTGACCTAGAGATGCTGGTTATATATATATATATATATATATATATATATATATATATATATATATATATATATATATATATATATATATATATATATATATAGATCTTTGTTTTTGTATCTTAAATAAAAATTCTGTTGTTGTTTTTGGTTTTTGTTATTATCAATCCCATTTGCATGGGGGTGGGCACAGACAGGGTAGAGCTGGGGGAATTAAGGTTAGGTCAGTGGGCTCGATTGAGGGTTTTTAACTACCCGACTCAAGCGCTCTAACCAATACGCTATTGCGGTCCCATGAGTCTGATATATTTGTAGAGATAATTTAAAAGATTTTTGAAAATAAATTTCTCTTCAATTGAAATGAAAAAAAAAATCAAATAAATTTTGTTTCACAATCATTGCAGAGACTCATATATGTGTTCTGCTTATAGTGTTTGATACCTGTGTCACTATTAATCCCCAATATGGGGGTGGACACAAACAGGCTGGAGCTGGAGAAATGAAAACTGGATGCCCTTCCTAACGACCCGCGGTTTGTTCGATCGCAGGACTGTCAGCTCACAGGGTTAAAGTGTACAGAAGCTCATCAAATAAACTTCTTGGAAACTTTTTTTTTTTTTTTTGGTCCTTTATGATGATTCAGCGTAACTTAAAACCCACCTGGCGAGTACACACATTTTTTTTTAATTTATTTATTTTATTTATTACTCGAGTATACTTTTTCTTGTATTTCTTCTATTTTTTTTTTTTTTTTGTATTTATTCTATCAGTGATGCTGCATTATCGGAAGATCAGTCGGCATGAAACAAGAAACCCAGACAGGGGATGAAAAATCCAGCTCTCTCTCTCTCTCTTCTCTCTCTCTCTCTCTCTCTCTCTCTTCTCTCTCTCTCTCTCTCTCTCTTCTCTCTCTCTCTCTCTCTCTCTCTCTCTCTATTACAGCTGTAACTTTGTGGTATAAAGGGTACTACTACTACTACTACTACTACTACTACTACTACTACTACTACTACTACTACTACTTCTTCTTCTTCTTCTTCTTCTTCTTCTTCTTCTTCTTCTTCTTCTTCTTCTTCTTCTTCTTCTTCTTCTTCTTCTTCTTCTTCTTCTTCTTCTTCTTCTTCTTCTTCTTCTTCTTCTTCTTCTTCTCCTCCTCCTCCTCCTCCTCCTCCTCCTCCTCCTCCTCCTCCTCCTCCTCCTCTTCTTCTTCTTCTTCTTCTTCTTCTTCTTCTTCTTCTTCTTCTTCTTCTCTTCTTCTCCTCCTCCTCCTCCTCCTCCTCCTCCTTCTCCTCTCCTCCTCCTCCTCCTCCTCTTCCTCTCTCTTCCTCTTCCTCTTCCTCTTCCTCTTCCTCTTCTTCTTCTTCTTCTTCTTCTTCTTCTTCTTCTTCTTCTTCTTCTTCTTCTTCTTCTCCTCCTCCTCCTCCTCCTCCTCCTCCTCCTCCTCCTCCTCCTCCTCCTCCTCCTTCCTCCTCCTCCTCTTCCTCTTCCTCTTCCTCTTCCTCTTCTTCTTCTTCTTCTTCTTCTTCTTCTTCTTCTTCTTCTTCTTCTTCTTCTTCTTCTTCTTCTTCTTCTTCTTCTTCTTCTTCTTCTTCTTCTTCTTCTTCTTCTTCTTCTTCTTCTTCTTATTATTATTATTATTATTATTATTATTATTATTATTATTATTATTATTATTATTATTATTACAATATATGTGACAATAGCTAACGAAGCTTATTCTCGCAAACTGTAAATCTGAAATAATAAATTAATAAATTAATATCGTTGTTTGAAATATCGTATAGGTAATGATAATAATAATAATAATAATAATAATAATAATAATAATAATAATAATAATAATAATAATACTGTAATGATAGCTAAAAGAACAACAATAACAAAAACAATAACGACAACAACTACAATGATGATAATAATAATAATATAATAATAAGAATAATAATAATAATAATAATAATAATAATAATAATACATATATGCATACTTACATACATACATAATTACTTATACATGGTCCCATTTCCTATTGTAAGGGGGATAATAATCATAGTAATAGTGATAATAATGATGATAATAATAATAATAACAATAATGATAGATAAAGATATAGAGAAATATGACTAAGGGCTGTGTGGCTTTGAGTGACTTTGGCGCCATCTAGACCTAGTTACGTGATAAAGAAAATTGTTATGAATCACATTCTCATTTATCTGATTCATTCACATAATTTTAACTGTATTTATAGTTCTTTGTTTCATTACATAAACTGGTCATTTAGTAGTCAAATATATTTCTTACATTGAGAAACACACACATACACACACACACACAGTTCCTTCCAACACCTTTGGTATTTGAAGGATAATTATTTAAACCCTTTAAGCGAGAAAGGAATTGACGTGAGAGGACTCGAGGAATGAAAATAAATATTGTGCTTTGGAGGGGATAGAGATTCCATCCTTTTCTGTTCCGGTTTTACGTCACGGGCTCCCTTTTCTACCAAGGGCTAGGGCGTTTGCATTCTTGCAAAGTACGCGATTGAATGTGTGGAATCAGCGGCGGGGACAGTATTATCATGATCTCGTGTTTTGAAGTGGCGATTGAATCAAGACTGAGATGGTTTGGGCATGTGCTGAGGAAGGATGAAGGATACGTTAAGAGAGAGATGCTGAGGATTGAAGTTCCAGGTAGGAACGGGAGAAGTATACCAATATTTAGGTTTATGGATATGGTGAGGGAGGACATGAGTGTGTGGTTTTACGAAGATGAGCGCAGGAGATACGGCGATATCAAGGCGATTCATCCGCTGTGACGACCATTGACGGTAGAAGCTGAAAGATTTAATGAAAATCTTTTGTGCTAGAACTTTCTGTTAACGAAAAAGTTTATAACGTTTGACAGTTTGAAACTCGTAACTGTGATATATGTTTATAAGATATGTACATGTTTATAATGTTAACTATTTAAAGGGAGTGGCACTGTCCTCTTTATTAGTGCCATGTATACACATACCTTTGAGGCACTTCAGTGGTAATGGATTTCCAAGTAGAATGTCCTTCAGGCGTCTCCAGCACACCATTCTTAGTAGAGATTGCCTCATAGACAAATATTTGTATTTTATTCATTTTTTTTTTCTCACCATACGCCTGAGTAGATAGTTCTCTATCTGTCAGTCGGCTGACCATAGTTTGGCCAGCCATGCGTTGCTTGAGCAAAGAGGTTTTCTTGCAGTGTCTTGCTAGGACTATCCTGGAAACCCTCCCCATTTATCCGGGCTTGGGACCGGGACTAAGCTAAGCTGGCCTGCTCAACCCAGTGGCTGGGTTTTATTTTCATATATATATTATATGAGAACTGGCCGCAGTAGCTCAGTGGTAGAGTGAATCAGTCGGAAACTAACGCTAGTTCGATCCCACTGCGGAGCTCTAGGATGGGCATTCAGCCTTAATCCCCCAGTTTCGATTTGTATGTGTCCACCCCCGATCGCACGGGAACTTAGTGTAACACATAAAACGGTGCATTTATATGAGAGCTGGGTATTGTATTTTTTTTTTAAGATTATGACACCAGGACTGGCCAAAAAAAATAATTAAATCTACCCTCATCAAGCCTTGGCACGAAGAAAACAAAAAGAGAAACAGAGATGGGGAGTGTATTGTGACTTGTCAGATGTGAAGCGATAATAAGACATGTGCAACGAATATCCAAGATTATTCGGTGTTGATGTAGGCATAGAAAGAGAACCGTAACTGAAGAAAGACTTAACATCGAACCGTCCAGGACAGTCTTCCGTAAGTCCACAAGACCCTTCAGCTGAAGTTGCTCTTTTCATAGCCTGGGCTTGTGAAGATACCATTCCATTTTTTCACTATATTGTTCTGTATTTTGAACGTGTATTAATGCTTCATTTCGAGTGAATGCCAGTGGTTAAGGCCACTTTCACACCAAAGTGGCATGCCACGTGGCATGCACGTTCAAAACGAACAACCGGAAATATATGAAACCTTTCACACAGAAGTCGCGTGACACGTACCATATGCCACTCAGAGTGGCATACAAATTGCACGTGGGACATGGGAGGTGTCACACCACTTCTGTGTGAAAGGTTTTTATATTTCCGGATGTTCATTTTCAACTGGCGTGCCACGTGGCATGCCACGTGTGATGTGCCACTTTGGTGTGAAAGTGGCCTAAGAATGGCATGAAAGCGTGAGGTAATGATTATATAATTGAAATACAGTATGTTATATTGACTTTTTTATTTTATTTATTATTTTTGGCATTAGTTCATATTTTTTTTTTTTTTTTTTTTTAAGTCCGAGCTCAAGACGTTACAATGGTCCCGTCTCCGCTACACATATAATGCTGCAATACTCACTTTCAGATAAACAGAAAAGGCTAGTGACATATTTCAAATGGTGACCCCTGTCAGCTTAGAAGAGTATATGAGTAAGAGCAGCAGGACGGGCATAAATGTCCCTTACCAATATCAAAGAATAGCCTCACCGTATTCCCTGCGTGTCGTAAAAGGCGACTAAAAGTGGACGGGGCGGGGGGACTGGGAATCCCCTCCCCCCTTGTACCAACCTCCTGTGAGACGTCAAAGAAGAGGGGGAGTAGAGGGGAGAATAACTTCTCTCCAAACTGTTTTCCTTTTTTGATATCGGCTACCCCCCAATTTAAGGGGGAAACAGCCAAGGTATATGTATGTATGTACCAAGAGTTCAAAGGTCATGAAATTATTCCATTTTTTACCCCAGATTTCTAACCGCGTATTTAGTAATGATAAACTTATGACATTTCTGTGTTAAGTCTTCCTTCAAGTTACGGTTCTTTTTCTATGCCTACAGCAACACCGGATAATCGTTACTCATCTCTTATTATCCCTTCACATCTGACAAGTCACAACACTCCCCATCTTTTTTTTTTCTCTTTACTTCATGTTTTTTCCGTGTCCTGGCCCGATAAGGGCAAATTTTTTTTTTTTTTTTTTGGTCCGTCTTGGTGTCACATTCATAAAAAAAAAAATTATACATATTAATGTATACAAATAACAATATTATTATTATTAGTAAGATTGTAAATTAGTGTTTAAAAAGTAAATTAGTGTTCGTTCATATAATAGTAAAAATAATAAATTTTTAAATTTCTCTTAGTTAGCGCTTTACCGTATATTACGACAATAAAAAAGTGTGAATTTAGAAGGAAAAATAATTATCGAATCACGGATATAATTCAAAGAATAGAAAAAGAAAAATTAAAGAATATTAAAATTTAGTGAATAGAAGTGTTCAAATAACAGAAAAAATAAGTTCTTGGTTGTGGTATGCTAGAGTAGCGACACCCTCCCCCACGATGGACGAGGGGGCTGATAAGCAGGAGCAGAAGGGGGCCCAGAAGGGCGTCCCTCCTGCCCCTACTTCTGCTGAAGCTACTGCTGAGAAGGCGAGCACTGGCCAAGCTGAAGCGTTGGTCATGGAAACTGCTTCCACTTCGGAAACGAAGAGGGAATCGGACACACCAGGAGACGACGACGATAAATGTAAGTAAAAATAAAAAAGTTTCTTGTTTGAGGTATAGATCGTGGATGGGTCTTCGTCCATCCTGTCACGTGGTTAGAAGTACTTGCGCGGGAATTACTTTCAAGGGATTGCAAGGATAGGTGTTCTTTTAACGCCGCGAGAGATAACATTGTATGTATGTATTTATGTATGTATGTAGATGTGTATGTATGTATATGAATAGTTAAATAATGTATAAACTGAAAAATAAAATATTTCTTGTACTGAAATCAATAGGCACTGATTTTGAAGGATACAATCAGTATATATAATGGAATCCAAGTTATCCCTGATGATCAAAGCTTTCCATATATGTCTTCTGACTCACGCCTCCATAACAGAATTTCCTTTATATTTAGTGGGCTTTTGTGCGTGCTTGCGCGAGCGCAAGGGTATTTTTTTCCAGGAAGAGATATTTATGTTGGGTTTAGGAAAGGCAACGTAAAATTTTGAGTAATATTTTGGAGTTAATATAAGAAATATATATGTGAATGATAAGTAAATAATCACCGTGGCTCAAGCGGTAGCGTCCGCGACTCTGAGGCGTCAAGTCGAGGGTTCACGCCCCGTCACGGTCTGAGGTTAGCAAGGGCATGCACTCAGGGTAACGAATACATCTGCCAAAACAAGTCCTTCGCAAGAAGGCAACCGTCCTAGCCCTTGGTTGAAAAGGGAGTCTGTGACGTAAAACCGGAAAAAAATAAGTAAATAGATAATAATGGAAATGAAAATTAAATAAACATTGGGTATCCACATATGTATTTAGTTAAAAAATATATATATATATTTTGATGATTTGTTAATTTGTGGCTTAGTTGAAAGTAATAAGTAAAATGTACTCTCTGAAAACTTTATTTTCACAGAAATATATTTATGGGTAATTTCTAGAGGCTAAATATAATGTATATTGTTGTACAATTAGCATTATATTTATAACGACTACCTGTATGACTTACCTTAACCATTTATATCTTGCTCATTTCTTCCATCATTTCCACTTCATCATTCTCATTTCCATCATCATTTCACTTTCATCATTCTCATTTCCATCATCATTTAACTTTCATAATTCTCATTGTTACCATCATTTCACTTATATAATTCTCATTTCCATCATCATTTCACTTTCATCATTCTCATTTCCATTATCATTTCACTTTCACAATTATCATTGTTGCTATCATTTTCACTTACATAATTCTTATTTCCATCATCATTTCATTTACATAATTCTCATTGTTGAAATCATTTTCACTTACATAATTCTCATTGTTGCCATCATTTTCGCTTACATAATTCTAATTTCATTATCAATTCACTTACATAATTCTCATTTTCATCATCATTTCACTTACATAATTCTCATTTCAGTTTTCATGTTCGCCACATCATTCTCATTTCTGGCGTCACGTTCACTACATCATTATCGGTTCTATCATCATTTCCACTACATCGTTATCATTTTCTATACATTTCCACTTCATCATTAACTTTTCTATCATAATTTTAACACCATTTTCATTACTATCACTATTTTCACTACATTATTCTCATATCCATCATCATTCTCAAGTCTATCACCATTTTCACTACATCATTCTCATTTCCATCATCATTCTCAATTATTATCACCATTTTCACTACATCATTCTCATTTCCATCATCATTCTCAATTTAATCACCATTTTCACTACATCATTCTCATTTCCATCATCATTCTCAATTATTATCACCATTTTCACTACATCATTCTCATTTCCATCATCATTCTCAATTCTATCACCATTTTCACTACATTATTCTCATTTCCATCATCATTTTCAATTCTATCACCATTTTCACTACATCATTCTCATTTCCATCATCATTCTCAATTCTATCACCATTTTCACTACATTATTCTCATTTCCATCATCAATTTCAATTCTATCACCATTTTCACTACATCATTCTCATTTCCATCATCATTCTCAATTTAATCACCATTTCACTACATCATTCTCATTTCCACCATTATTCTCAATTCTATCACCATTTTCACTACATCATTCTCATTTCCATCATCATTTCAATTCTATCACCATTTTCACTACATCATTCTCATTTCCATCATCATTTTCAATTCTATCACCATTTTCACTACATCATTCTCATTTTCATCATCACTGTTATCTCCACTGTCTTAAAATCATTACCATAATTGCATTTTATTGTCATCATTATTCATCATTTGTTATCATTTCTTTACACATCTCTTATTATCCCTTCATATCTGACAAGTCACAACACTCCCCATCTCTATTTCTCTTTACTTTATGTTTTCTTCGTGCCCAGGCCCGATGAGGGCAGATTTATTTATTTATTTATTTTGGTTCGTCCTGGTGTCACAATTATTAAAAAAAAAACTATTTAATGTTCTCTCTTCTCTCGCCATTACAAGAAATCAATTTTTAAACCTTTATTTGCATATTTATCTACACTATTTTGCAGATGGGTGGATTCTCTCCAAGTGAGGAATTAAGCCTGTTTCATTGCGTGTCGTAAAAGTCGACTAAATGGGGCGGCGCCAGGGGACAGGGAATCCCCCATATGTATTTTCCTTCAGCGAAGATTCAAGATTTTGCTTTGACTCAGCCAATCCCCTTTTAAGAGAGTTAAAACCATTGTATATAAATAGATAATCACTATCACATGTACAATATCGTTGCAGTTAGTTACATTATTATTATCATTATCTTACAATATCGTACTTTTTTCATTAACTATTGTTTACAGTTTGTATTATCTTTATCACTTATTAAGTTATTATCACTACCATCTCTCTTTTTATTAGCACTGTTTACAACATCCTCAGTGTAATTATTATATTTCGTTATAACTGTATTATAAATCGTAATCATCTGTATAATTATTATTATTATAGACTTTAGTGTGCGTGCGTGCGTGCGCGCGCGGGTGTGTGTGTGTGTGTGTGTGTGTGTGATTACCTAATTGTGATTACCTAATTGTGTTTACGGGAAAGAGCCCAAAGCTCGTATCTTCCCGTCTCCTGATCGGTTCCATTTTTAGACTTAGTGATACTTATCATACCTGTCCTTAAAACTATGGATTGAGGTAGCATTAACTACCTCCTCGCTTAGCGAATTCCAATTATCAACTACTCTTACACTGAAAAAGTATTTCCTTACATCCTGCAAGCAAGTTTTCTTCCGAAGCTTCAAACTATGACCTCTAGTTCTAGAGCCAGCCATATCGAAATATCGATCCCTATCCACTCTATCATAACCATGAAGGAATTTAAAGACTGTCACCATATCCCCCCTTACTCTTCTAGCTTCGAGTGATGGCAAGTCTAATTCCCTCAGCCTCTCATCATAACCGAGATTGCGTATTTCTGGCACCAGTTTCGTGGCATGTCTTTGAACTTTTTCAAGCTTAGCTATGTGCTTTTTCAAGTGCGGATTCCAAAAGGGGGCTGCATATTCGAGTTTTGGCCTCACATAGGTTACATAAATATTTCTGAACATTTCCTTGTCCATGTGCCTGAAGGCTACCCTTACATTTGATAAGAATGCATATGCTGCCCTTACTACGCCATTTATATGTATTTCTGGAGACAAATCTGCCAGTATGTTTACTCCTAGATCTCTCTCATTTTCTGTCTCTTGAAGTTGTACTCCAGCCACCGAGTAGTCAAGCTTGGGCCTTCTTGCACTTGTACCCATTCTCATTACCTTACATTTTGAGGTATTGAATTTCATTAGCCACTTTTCTGACCACTCATGCAGATTATTTAGATCCTCCTGAAGTTCTCTACCATTGTTCTCGTTTTTTACTTTCTTCACAATCTTTGCATCATCTGCAAACATATTCATGAATGAATTTACAGACTCTGGTAGGTCATTTACATATACAAGGAACAAAAGTGGCCCTAAAACTGAACCCTGTGGAACTCCACTACTAACTCTTCTCCATTCAGACACTGAGTGTCTTACTCTAACCCTCTGTTCCCTTCCTTCTAAGTAAGTTTTTATCCATTCCAAGACATTTCCACCTATTCTAGCCATTGATTGCAGCTTCCTAATAAGTCTCCCATGTGGAACAGTGTCAAACGCTTTCTGGAAGTCTAGGTGTGTGTGTGTGTGTGTGTGTGTGTGTGAGTGTGTGTGTGTGTGTGTGTGTGTTATTGGAGAGAATGAACACTACTGAATGCCTCCGTTTCATTTGACTTTAACTTCTCAAACTCTCTCGTGACTTCTATTGAAATTCTTGTTCTAAAGGCATCTACAGTAGCCAGATAAACATATATGCAAACCATAAATATATAACTGCTCTTCATAAGGATTCGAACCTACAGCACACGTTATAACCCATCAGTGTGTATATGGCACTACTGATTGTAAATATGTGTGTTTGTATGTATGTCTCTTTCCTGACTGTGTGTTACTTGGCACTCACGAAACTTTTCTGGACCATATGAAACTTGCGATAATACGTATTATGCGCCTAATTAGATGTTGATAATGCCGCATAATTAACCAGTTAGGCTTTGTTTATATTTTTTATGACCATTTTTGCGTATGGGGAACACTTGTTATAATGCTCATAGTTTTCAAGGTATGTATGTACATATTTATACATGTATTTATGAATGTATGTACATTACCATATGTGAAAACATGAGTAATTTTTACTCTGACCTGGACTTGAACCTAGGACATATAATTACTGTGCCAAGCCTCTACTAACTACACCACAGAAGGTCTAAAAGATAAACAAACCTTACAGCTATATCTGGTATACTAGGAATGAACACATTCTATCTGAATGCCACTCTGTTCATATTACAGTTTTCCCCCAACCTCCCTCGTGGATTCGTGTTCGCATTTAATTCAAATTTCAGTCTCATTTAGGACCAACAATAATCAAATAAGCATATTACCATATGTGAAAACATGAATAATTATACCTCGACCAGGACTTGAACCTAGGACACATAATTATGTGTTCTAGGTTCAACTTCCGGTCGGGGTGAAAATTATTCCTGTTTTTATATATGGTAATGTGCTTATTTGATTATTGTTGGTCCCAATTGAGATTGAGATTTGAATTAAGTGCGAAAACGAAGCCATGATTGAGGGTGGGGGAACTGTGATATGAACAGAGTGGCATTCAGATAGAATGCATTCATTCCTAGTATAGCAGATATAGCTGTAAGTTTTGTTTCCCTTTTAGACCTTCTGTGGTGTTGTGAGTAGCGCCTTGGCACAGTAATTATGTGTCCTAGGTTCAAGACCTGGTTGAGGTAAAAAGTATTCATGTATGTATGTATGTATATATTTATGTATGTATGTATAAATGTGTATATGAGTGCGTGCGTACGTACGTATGTATGTATGTTTGCGTATGCAAAGATGCATACTTATACATATATACATACATGCGTACATACATACGTAAATACATACATCTATGTATATATGTATGTAAGTGTCTATGTATTTTTGGGGCTCTGCAACATTTAGCACTCGCATAAGTTTACTATACAGGCACAATTTAATTTTTATAGTACCTGATTGTTAACCAATTACACTCTGCGTACATCACCATCTCTCTTTTTCCTCGTGTGTGGAACCCTCTGTTTGTCTTGTTACTGTGTATGTATGCATGTATGTATGTATATATGTTTCTCTTTACTTTCTTTCAAGTGTTTTTGGTGCCCGGGCACGATGAGGACAATATTCATTGGCCATGCGGGTTTCACACATTAAAAATAATGTGCTTACGTAATTGTGTTTACGGGAAAAAGCCATATTCTCGGAACTCCTTTCCATTTTTATACTCAATTATGCTTATCATATTTGTCCTTAAAACTACGAATGCAGTTAGCATTAACTACTTCCTTGCTTAGCGAATTCCAATCGTCAAATACTCTTACACTAAAAAAAGAACTTCCTTACATCCTGCAAAGAAGTTTTCCTACGAAACTTCGAATTATGACCTCTAGTTCTATAGCCACCCACATCAAAATATCGCCCTTTGCTGTTTGTACGTATGTATGTATATGTATGTTTCTTCTTCTTCGTCTTCACCAAGTCTATTGGACAATACAAAAAGAAGAAGAAGAAGAAGAAGAAGAAGAAGAAGAAGAAGAAGAAGAAGAAGAAGAAGAAGAAGAAGAAGAAGAAGAAGAGGAGGAGGAGGAGGAGGAGGAGGAGGAGGAGGAGGAGGAGGAGGAGGAGGAGGAGGAGGAGGAGGAGGCGGAGGAGATTCACAGGAATATTTTTTACAACCGGTTGGTGTGTCCTCGGACTCCTCCCCCCATCCCTTTCTTCTTTGCTTTTCTCTAGTCTCTTCTTGCTTGTTCCTCTTTCGTCTATTCATTTTGCCACTCTCCCGTCTATTCCTTGTGCTCTTGTCCCGCCTTTTCCTTACTGTCCATTCCCATCACACCCTTCTTACCTGTTTTCCCGTACCATATTTCTTTCTTACTTTCCCGTCTATTCATCGTGCTCTTTTCTGCCCTATCCTTCTGTCCTCCTCTGTCGTCTGTTCCTTGCGATCCTCTCCCGTCTATCCCTCCTGTCCATCCATCTCTCTTCCTCTCCCGTCTATCCCTCCTGCCTATCCATCTCTCTTCCTCTCCCGTCTATCCCTCCTGTCCATCCATCTCTCTTCCTCTCCCGTCTATCCCTCCTGCCCATCCATCTTTCCTCCTCTCACGTCTATCCCTCCTGCCCATCCATCTCTCTTCCTCCCGTCTATCCCTCCTGCCCATCCATCTCTCTTCCTCTCCCGTCTATTCCTTATGCCTATTAGTCTTTCCTCCTCTCCCGTCTATCCCTTGTCCTCCTCTCCAGTTCTATCCCTGTCCTCTTCTTCCCCTGTTTTGATTATTATTCAACCACCGATTCATTCTTGAAATTCTCTCGGAAGCCAATGTTGATATTGGCCTCACCCTTTTGCCAAGAAATCGTGATTTTTTTTTTTTTTAAACTCTGACAGATATCAGTGCATTGTTGTGCATACAAAATGCACACATTATGAGTAGAAGATTCAGTTTTGAATGCATTGTCTGAGCACCAGGTTTATTTGGAGAGATTATGGATACAATAAAATGTGACTCATGTGTGTCTGTTCAGTGAATTTCAATGTGCAGTGAGGTACCAGTCCTGGAACTCATAATAATAATAATTAATAATAATAATAATAATAATAATAATAATAATAATAATAACAATAATTATAATAATAATAATAATAATAATAATAATAATAATAATTATAATAATAGTAATAATGATAATGATAATAATAATATTAGTGTTAATAGTAGTATTAGTAATGGTGGTAATAATAGTAATAAAAATAGTATTAATAATAATGATGATAATAATAATAATAATAATAATAATAATAATAATAATAATAATAATAATAATAATAATAATAATAATTATGCTGATGTTGATGATGATGATGCTGATGATGATGACGACAATACATAAATACATAGGTATATAAATACTAATATAATAAGTAACATTTCTCGTATGGATATAACTGTATGTTAATATTTTACATGTTATGTTCTGTACTAAAGGTTTACAGTTATGAGGTGACTGTACTTAAAAAAACCACTAAAATTAATAGGCAACAAAAAATGCACTATCGAAGTACACAACGTACATACACGTGCATGTTATGCAGCACACACTCTCTCAAAAACGCACACACTCACATTCATGCACAAATACAGTCATGCAAAAGAGAGTACTATTAGGTCTGTGAAAGAGTAGGTGTGAGCCAAAACTCTCAACGATCCATAGAGGCTTACGAGACACAGCGACTCCTTGTGAAGATGGGAAAAGGTGCAGATTAAAAAGAAAAAGAGGCCTATAGGCCTGTCTATTTTTTTTTTATTCGCCTGCTTCAACTTCCCTTTAGAGGGCAGCGTTCCCATATCACACGTTCTCACAGTGCTGAAATTATTGGTGAAAATAACTTTAATAACGATAATAATAATAATAATAATAATAATGATAATAATAATAATAATAACAGAATATATATATATATATATATATATATATATATATATATATATATATATATATATATATATATATATATATATATATATATATATATATATATTCTTTATCCTCCTATCTTTACTGTTATCTATATATTTTTCTCTTTCTCATACCCCCCCCCCACACACACAAAGGATATACGAGTAGATTTGGTGTATGAGATTCCTCTCTGAAGTACCTGTGGAAGGCTGGTTTTACTAAAGATCAAGTATCATATATCCTTTAGTTACGACAAGGCTGGGGTTCATACCAAACCTTTTTATGTGTCATAATTTATCCCCTTCGAATGGGGGTGAACATAGACAGATTGGAGCTGGAGAGTCATGGCCCCTAACGCCCAAGTCGAGCATTCTAACCATTACGCTATAGCCGTGCTTGGATTCAAATCAAACCCAACGTTAATTGAATAATTATACCCTGATTATTTTTGTACATGTGAGCTGCGGAAATTGACAGATTGGCCCTTATTGAAGGTCGACCTCGTTTAGATACTCTTCCACCAGAGACCTCATACATCTAATGATGTACTCACTGAACTTGCTGGGTTGGCATTACCACACGAGAGATACTTTTCCTTTCCTAATTTCAAGTGTTCCGGTTTTACGTCATGGAATCCCTATTCTACCAAGGGCTACGAAAATATATACTGTACGGTCTATTCGCCGGAGCTTAATACGGGGACTTTTTCTACTACTACTACTACTAGTAGTAGTAATCTAATGCACTACCAAAACAAAAGGGATTTTATTGTTGTGGTTGTATTATATGAGTAGCACAACAAAAAACTCAAGTCCGGAAATGACATGCTCGATATTACGGGTTCGATCCTCTCTGGGTGGCGCTATGAAGAGCATCCAACCTTAATCCCTCCTTATCTCAAACCAGGTCTGCGTCATCATAAGCTTAGCGAATCAGCCAAGTGCTGATTCACTGATTACAACATTTATGATCGGTTTTGCGTCATGGACTCCCTTTTCTGTAAAGGGCTAGGACGGTGCCTTCTTGCTAAGGACTTTGGTTTTTGGCAAGTGCGACCGTTACCTCTATTGAATGCCTTTTCTAACCTCAGACCGTGGCGGGCCTCGAACCCACGACCTGACCAATCAAACTTGGGAGCTTTACCACTCGGTCAAAGTGGCCACCATTGATAATAATAATAATTAATAATAATAATAATAATAATAATAATAATAATAATAATAATAATAATAATAATAATAATAATAATAATAATAAACCTTTACTTCCATTACAATACAATGGGTATTCGTCAGCCGGGGCAAGCCCCAACCCCCCACTGTGGTGCCCAACCACAGCAGTACCTGCCAGGAAACAGCTTAAACTCTCGGTCTTGGACGGGAACCGATCTTTCGACCTCGTGAATGCGAAGCCAGCGCGTTACCACTGTACTAGCCAGCAGGCTAGTACAATTAATGATTTAAATTATGGACCATTACAGATTAGCATATGTACTTTAGGGCTTTTAGAGCATAATTTTTATAATTCATTTCAGTTAAATATACTTTTTAAACGTTATTTTACTCATTATAATTGCGATAAGGACGTTTTTGCCCATTTTGGCACCTCGAAAGTAGGGAAAAAAAACGATAATATTCGACCTCGTGAATGCGAAGCCAGCGCGTTACCACTGTACTAGCCAGCAGGCTAGTACAATTAATGATTTAAATTTTGGACCATTACAGATTAGCATATGTACTTTAGGGCTTTTAGAGCATAATTTTTATAATTCATTTCAGTTAAATATGCTTTTTAAACGTTATTTTACTCATTATAATTGCGATAAGGACGTTTTTGCCCATTTTGGCACCTCGAAAGTAGGAAAAAAAAAAACGATAATATTCTACTTGCACACATATATTTTTTCGAATATTTTTTTTTTTATATACTTTACTCTTGGTAATTACGATGATATAATTTTTGCCCAATTTGGCGCCACGTAAGAAAAAAGAAAAACAAAGGTATTGATTATATATTGCTTGCAAAATGGATCTTTGCCATCTCAATCACGCTTAATTGCATGGGAATGCCACAGGTGCTTTCCATCACTTGGAGAAGAGCCAACGGGTGCCCGATATGTACTCCTGTTGTTACTCAAAGCCAAGTAGTCGCCGTGGCTCAAGCGGTAGCGTCCACGACTCTGAGGCGTCAGGTCGAAGGTTTGAGCCCCGTCATGGTCTGAGGTTAGCAAGGGCATGCACTCAGGGTAATGATTACATCTGCCAAAACAAGTCCTTCGCAAGAAGCCAACCGTCCTAGCCCTTGGTAGAAAAGGGAGTCCGTGACGTAAAACCGGAACTGAACTGTTGTTGCTCTAAACCAAACGAGATATCAGAAAGTTTGTACTAATGATTGCTTTTCGCGAATTTTTTTGCAAAGCCATGTGCATTATTCTTTCTTTAAGCTATACCTAGTTACTTTTTAGCCTAAAAATGCTTTTACAATTTTTTCACAAAATGTCCACTCGTTTCGGTTTTACGTCACGAACTCCCTTTTCAACTAAGGACTAGGATGGTTGCCTTCTTGCGAAGGACTTGTTTTCGCAGATGTAATCGTTACCCTGAGTGTATGCCCTTACTATCCTCAGTCCGTGACGGGGCGCGAACCCTCGACCTGACGCCTCAGAGTCGTTGTTACTCAAATAGAATTTCACATAGTTTGCACAATTATTGTTTTTCGCGATTTTTTAGCAAAACCAAATCAAATTTTCTCTCTTAAGTTATAAGTTCCTTTATAACCTATCTGTCTATATATGTATATGGCCCCATGCCCTTGTAAGGGGGTAGCTTAGTCAAGAAACACCTATTTGCCACGAACCACACACACCTCAACGACTCCTCGTAGCTCCTTGGGAATAAAGGGTTGCTACTATCCACCCTTACCACCCTGCTTGAGTCACCCAGTTTAATCACGAAACATTATTCTCATTCATTTCTCTTAAGCTACGTGTAGCAGAGAACAGTAAGCCTGCCATGCACACGAAGCAACTATTGGTTGCCACCGATGGCAACTACTAGTGCCACTGATGGAGGCAACTAGTGGCTGCCACCGGTGGCAACTAGTGGCTGCCACCGATGGCAACTACTAGTGCCACTGGTGAAGTCAACTAGTGGCTGCCACCGGTGGCAACTACTAGTGCTACCGGTGGCAACTACTAGTACCACTGGTGGAGGCAACTAGTGGCTGCCACCGGTGGCAACTACTAGTGCTACCGGTGGCAGCCACTAGTGCCTCGAGTGAAAGCGCGCTGAGAGAGGTGACTGGTATTTATCTCCTCTATTGGATATCGGTTTAGAACTAAAAATTTGGGTGAAAAGTGAAAATATTTAACACTCTTAGCAAAGGAAGGACGTCCAGTCTTGATTCCCCAGCTCCAATCCGTCTTTGTCCACCCCCATTCGAATGGTAATAAGAGTGACATTTAAAACGGTCTAGTGATGGGAATGAACCTGGACGCTTTAACCAGTCTGCTAACTATTCCTACGAGGCATCTTCTTGAATTTTAAGTAAAATTGTAGTCACCGTGGTTCAAGCGGTAGCGTTCGCGACTCTGAGGCGTCAGGTCGAGGGTTCGCGCCACGTCACGGTCTGAGGTTAGCAAGGGCATGCACTCAGGGTAACGATTACATCTGCCAAAACAAGTCTTTCGCAAGAAGGCATCCGTCCTAGCCCTTGGTAGAAAAGGGAGTCCGTGACGTAAAACCGGAACAACGGAACAATTAAGAGACCACTGCTATACCAGTCCATCCAGGAGGTCTTGAGTTCAATCTCCATGGAGTTAACCCCTGTCACTTTCACAGGGTCTGTTAGATGTATGGAGTTAGTATTGAACTGTATCTTCACTGGCTCATTCTACTATGAGAAGGACAAAAATACCCAATTTGAATCTATTAATTATATTTTGGAATTTTTGTGTAGTCACCGTGGCTCAAGCGGTAGCGTTCGCGACTCTGAGGCGTCAGGTCGAGGGTTCGCACCCCGTCACGGTCTGAGGTTAGCAAGGGCATGCACTCAGGGTAACGATTACATCTGCCAAAACAAGTCCTTCGCAAGAGGACAACCGTCCTAGCCCTTGGTAGGAAAGGGAATCCGTGACGTAAAACCGGAACATTTTGGAATTTTTGTGTGTCGATGTTAATTCTCAATTGAATGGAAGTTGACACACTCAGACTATAGCTGGGGAAGTAATTTTGGATGCCCTTCCTAACGCCTGACTGTAGGTTCTAGCGCGGGTTTGTCACTTCCTGAGTCGAGAATTTAAACCACTGGTCTAGCTCATAAAAAATAAAGATAAAAAAACACTTCTAATTGGTCAATTAAGCGTTAGCAATACATTTATCGGCAATTTCCTTCGTTCTTTGAAGTTATGATAATTCCCCTTAATTGGTGTTGTTACGGTCATTACGTGTTAATAGGTATTAATTTATTCCTTTTATAGAATGTAAGGTCACCTGGTTGACATGTAAAAAAATAATTTATGAAAAATATGATATTTTGATACATATTTTTTGCTTATTTGAGTATATTACAGGGACAGCGCAGGTAGGACGGTTTTGGGACATAGAAACGAGATTGTGATGGTTTGGGCCTATTATGAGAGGGGATGAAAGGTTTATCGGGAAAAAAAGCTGGAGAGAAAGATGCCAGGCAGGTGAGGGACAGATAGGCCAAAGAAAAGGTTTATGGATGTGGTGAGGGAGGACATGAGGGTGTGTGGTGTACATGAGGAGGATGCTAAGGATAGGGCGATATGGAGACGATTGATGAGCTGTGGCGACCCTTGAAGGAAGAAACCGAAACATTCGATGGTCATGATTTTTGATGGGAGTTCTACAAAAGGTTTATGGATGTGGTGAGGAAGGACATGAGGGTATTTTTTTTTTATTTATTCAGATAGCTGTACATGGAGACATGTGCACATGGGCACTCCCAGTCATATTGCAGTTGATAACATTACAATCTATGTGGTTATGTATAAATAACATACTAATAGAATTTGCAATTAATTTTAAATATCATAGCAAGTAATTAATAATAAAATATAGTGTAATAATTGAAGAGTACTTGAAGAGTAATCATTGTGACAATATTTTCAATAGCCCTTGTTGAGTGCTATCATTTAAATTACATTTCACTTTTCAACAGTACTACTGCAGACAATTTGAAGCAGATATAGAATAACAATTTTCAGGTTAGAATAATAAGTAGGTACATACATATATATACACACACATACATACACACACACACACACACATATATATATATATATATATATATATATATATATATATATATATATATATATATATATATATATATATATATATATATATATATGCATGCATTAATTAGATGAGCAATAGAAACACCACTGGGGCTTCATAGGAGGGTATGTGGTGTGAAAGAGGAGGATGCTAGGGATGGGTCGATATGGAGACAATTGATCAGCTGTGGCGACCCTTGAAGGAAGAAACCGAAAGATTCGATGGTCATGATTTTTTATGGGAGTTCTGCATTTAGGGTATTTTTCCCATGTCGAAACCTATGCTTGCGAAGATACTGTTCCAATATTGACCCCGCATTTCTAATACTTATTGAGCCTGCCGTGATGGTAGGAGTTGTTATTATTATATCTTCTGATTAGATAATATTTTCATCAAGATTTTCTCTCATTTGGCTAATGTTGCTGCTAATATATACCCCAAATTACTTAGATATATCTTTGTTTAAAAAATTTCAGTCTCTCTCTCTCTCTCTCTCTCTCTCTCTCTCTCTCTCTCTCTCTCTCTCTCTCTCTCTCTCTCTCTCTCTCTCTCTCACACACACACACACACACACACACACATACACCACACACACACCACACCACACACACACACACACACACACACACCCTCCTCTCCTCTCTCTCTCTCTCTCTCTCTCTCTCTCTCTCTCTCTCTCTCTCTCTCTCTCTCTCTCTCTCTCTCACACACACACACACACACACACACACACTCTCTCTCTCTCTCTCTCTCTCTCTCTCCCACACACACACACACACACACACACACACACACACACACACACACACACACACACACACACACACACACACACACACACACACACATATCGTTGGTCTCCTTACCAGCTTCTTCATCATTCTTCTTGGTGACCTTGACACTCCTATTACCTCCTCCGCCCACCATGTTCCTCTTCTCTTATTGGCATCTTTATCCCTTCATATATTTATATTTCTGTCTCTCGTTTCCATTACTCTTCATTTTATGTATTCCTTTTGCATATCTTACATCATTTATTGTCTTACTCTTATTGTTTATTTTCATTTCTCTCTTTATATCTTATCTTATTCTATTTTCATATTAATTATATTTTTTCCATTTATTTATTTTATATATCTATTTTTATTGTATTTCATAATCTTAGTTTTATTGTTTCATTTAGTTATATATGTATTTGTTTTTATTTTTATTGTAGTGTGTATTGTTTTTGCAAGAAGGATACTGTTCAATTATTCACCTAATACATTTGATGGTGTATGCTCTGAGATTCGTGGTAACCCTTACCAATTGTGCAGGCTTAATCAGTACACAGTGAGTTGAGATCTACTACTACTACCAATTCTACAATTAATAATAATGATAATAATAATAATAATAATAATAATAATAATAATAATAATAATAATATGATTATTATTATTATCATTATTATTATTATTATTATTATTATTATTATTATTATTATTATTATTATTATTATTATTAATTATAATAAAACGATAATACTACTACTACTTATAATGATAATAATAATAATAATAATAATAATAATAATAATAATAATAATAATAAAAATACTACTACTACTACTACTACTACTACTACTAATAATAATAATAATAATAATAATAATAATAATAATAATAATAATAATAATAATGATAATGATAATAATAATAATAATAATAATAATAATAATGATAATAATAATAATAATAATCATATTATTATTATTATTATTATTATTATTATTATTATTATTATTATTATTATTATTATTATTATTATTATTATTATTTGCCTCCAAATTTCGGGATTCAAACCTGGGACCTGTGGAGCATGAATTATCAGATCAATAATAATATTAATATTAATAATAATAATAATAATAATAAAAATAATAATAAATAAGATCATTAGCCTTAGAGAAAAAGGGATGTATTGTTAAGACTTGAGTGATCAAAATAAAGAACTCAGATAAGGAGCCTCCATCTCCCCTCCCCCCCTTCTTGGCATTCTGCCAGAGGGGGAGGGCGAAGGCATTAACCATACCATGGGTGGTTCTCAACCTTTCCTAAATTAGGTACCACTTGGATATGCTTCAAAGATGCAAATACACCTTTTATACACGGTATGAGGTTAGCAAGGGCATGCACTCAGGGTAACGATTACATCTGCCAAAACAAGTCCTTTGCAAGAAGGCAACCGTCCTAGCCCTTGGTTGAAAAGGGAGTCCGTGACGTAAAACCGGAACATTTAGTTGATTATACCAAGTGTCTCCCGGTAGCTTACTGGTAAAATGTACCTGTCGGGAAGCAACTAACACGGGTTTGATCCCACCGCGGAGTGTTAGGAAGTGCATCCAGCTTTAGTCCTCCAGCTCAAACATGTCTTTGTCCACCCCTTTTCTAATGTTGATTAACATACAACGGTGTATTAATTTGGTACATTCCAAGTATCCTGGGTTCGAATCCGCCTCATTCCGTTTGTCGAACGTGTTCGACAACCAAATACTCCGTTCACACGTTCGAACATCACTTCAAACACTTGTCTGTTGAACAGCGATCGACGAACCGTTTGACCGTGTGAACCCCCCTTTACTCATATCAAGGCGTGAGAGGGTCACAAGTAGAGTATCGACTACAAGCTACTGCTAACTCAGCTGGCATGTCAAGTGCACAATAGATATGCCACGAGATTTTTGGCTCCAATGGCACTCTGAGCTCAGGCACTAGAATGGGCAGACATTTGCCCGTCCTGTGGCTCTGTGTATGCACTTAGGCACTGCATAAATTATAAAGATATTTTGTCACTAATCTTTTTTTTTTTAACCAACCGATGAAGGTTGGTAAGTTTTAGACTGTGAGTAGAAGTTTTCTAACACCTGTCAAGTTGACAGGCTAAGTGAGTACATTTTAAAGTGTGTGATGTCAGTTGTGGAATAGTATTTACATGAGGTTAGACCTCGAGAAGGTGTATGTATATACATACATACATACATATATATATATATATATATATATATATATATATATATATATATATATATGTATGTATGTATGTATGTATGTATGTATGTATGTATGTATGTATGTATGTATGTATGTATGTATGTATGTATGTATGTATGTATGTATGTATGTATTATTATTATTATTATTATTATTATTATTATTATTATTATTAGTATTATTGTTATTATTATTTATTTTTATTATTATTATTATTAGTATTATTATTATTATTATTATTATTATTATTATTTGTATTCTTCATTGGTCCCCCCAGGAAATCTGTGTCTCTCTGGTTGAGAATCTCGTCTATAGATGGCTGGGTGATGAAGTGGTACAGCATGTCAGACTTGATAAAAACTATACCTACAGGGGCAGGTATAGATGGATATGTTATGTAGATGTTTTTATAGTTTTACAAGAGCTGCAGGATGGCCAATCCTGACTTTATCTCAGCTTAGGTTTCAAGTAGAAACTGTTCCACTACTGAACCCACAAATCTAGGGTTCACTAAAAAATCCTTCACAGGTGACTGTCGTAACAACATATGTGTTCCTATATTTCTGCTAAGGTCTGTAGGCTACCCTATGCATACATTTCAAGATTATCTATTTAAAAGATTCCTCGTGGCTAAGTCTCTCTCTCTCTCTCTCTCTCTCTCTCTCTCTCTCTCTCTCTCTCTCTCTCTCTCTCTCTCTCTCTCTCTCTCTCTCTCTCTCTCTCTCTCTCTCTCACACACACACACACACACACACACACACACACACACACACACACACATACACACATATATGTATGTATGTATGTATGTGTGTGTGTGCGTGTGCATGTATGTCACTATGTGTGAACACGTTTGTTTGTCTATCATCTCTTATTTTTTCTTTTTTTTTTCTTTTTTTCATCTTTCTTAATTTTCTTCATCTTGTTCTTCTTTTCTTGCAACCCCCCCCCCCCAGGAGTCCCTGTTCTTTTCCATTGTCTTCTGTTTTTATTTTCGACTGAAGAAAAAGCTTTTGTCAGATAAAGAGAAGTTATAATAGCAGTCATTGTGTACTTAACACCTCGCTTAAGTGGAAGGCGTTCTTGCTATTTG
>JAXCGZ010008199.1:35000-49571 GCA_037179515.1 Halocaridina rubra
TGTGTGTGTGTGTGTGTGTGTGTGTGTGTGTGTGTGTGTGTGTGTGTGTGTGTGTGTGTGTGTGTGTGTGTGTGTGTGTGTGTGTGTGTGGTGTGTGTGTGTGTGTGTGTGTGTGTGTGTGTGTGTGTGTGTGTGGTGTGTGTGTGTGTGTGTGTGTGTGTGTGTGTGTGTGTGTGTGTGTGTGTGTGTGTGTGTGTGTGTGTGTGTGTGTGTGTGTGTGTGTGTGTGTGTGTGTGTGTGTGTGTGTGTGTGTGTGTGTGTGTGTGTGTGTGTGTGTGTGTGTGTGTGTGTGTGTGTGTGTGTGTGTGTGTGTGTGTGTGTGTGTGTGTGTGTGTGTGTGTGTGTGTGTGTGTGTGTGTGTGTGTGTGTGTGTGTGTGTGTGTGTGTGTGTGTGTGTGTGTGTGTGTGTGTGTGTGTGTGTGTGTGTGTGTGTGTGTGTGTGTGTGTGTGTGTGTGTGTGTGTGTGTGTGTGTGTGTGTGTGTGTGTGTGTGTGTGTGTGTGTGTGTGTGTGTGTGTGTGTGTGTGTGTGTGTGTGTGTGTGTGTGTGTGTGTGTGTGTGTGTGTGTGTGTGTGTGTGTGTGTGTGTGTGTGTGTGTGTGGAGTAAATATTTACATAACAGAAGGAGATCCTGTTTACACATATCCTGAAGTACAGTTATAGATATAATAAAAATAAATAAGTCGCTAATTTAGCCATTTACCTCAGTGGTAGAGTGCGTAAGTCGGGAAATGACAAACATAATCAATGGGGTTTCGATCCCACCACTGGGCGTTAGGAAGGATATCAAGCTTTAATCCCCCAGCTCCAGTCTGTCTTTGTCCACTGCTTCCGAATGGGGATTGGTTATGACACATATAAAAGACAGTAATGATATACAAATGTGGGAATATCTTTATCCTATCCCTTTTAGACGCTTCCTACAACGTAGATACATTTGTGTTTTTTTTTCTTACCCATTATCAAGGATACCCATTCCTTATACGTGGGTGCTTCTGGGAGAGAAAAGTTATTCTAACCATATAGAGTATTCGAAGTTGGGTCTCCAAGGGTGTGATCCAGGTGTTGATCCTTAAGGTTATTAGGTTTCTTGCTTATTTTATTTATTTATTTATTAGTTTATTTGTCTTTATAATTATTATATAGATAGATAAAATTTCCTATTAACATGTGCACTGGTTGCAATTCCCCTTTTAAGGGGGTGGCCGAATCAAAGCGCACATATTTACCCAAAGCTAATATACCTTATCACACCTTTTAGTTCTTCGGGGATAAAGAGCTACTTACTACAATTACCCTCACAATCTTACTTGGGCCATCCACTGGGTAAATGGGCAAGGATCTTCTGTTAAAGAATTTCTCACTACTTTTCAAGCCTCCTGTGGCGCAGTCGTAAGCGCCTTTTGCACATTGATATATTTTCAAATGTGTCCTAGGTTCGAATCCAGGTCAGAGACAGAAATAGGTTTTATATTTTAACGTATGATAATTTGTTTATTTGGTATGATTTAATGCGTATTTTGTTGTTTATATAAATATATAAACAACAATATATGCATTAAATCATGTCGTGGCTCAAGCGGTAGCGTCCGCGACTCTGAGGCATCAGGTCGAGAGTTCGCGCCTCGTCACGGTCTAAGGTTAGCAAGGGCATGCACTCAGCGTAAGGATTACATCTGCCAAAACAAGTCCTTTGCAAGAAGGCAACCGTCCTAGCCCTCGGTAGAAAAGGGAATCCGTGACGTAAAACCAAAACAACATTGTTGTTTATATAAATATGCGTAATATCTTGAGTAATTTGTTTATAAATTTATTTAGTTTTTCATTTATTTGTTTATCTCAAGCTCTAAATAATAATTATTTGAGATAATGCTATAGAACGATGCAGGACACGGGGAGAATTCAATAACGAGAAGTTCCCAGGTGGTGTCATCTCTAATCCAGTTGTCTGTTCATTAACATCGGTCACAGTTGGTCTCTCTCTCTCTCTCTCTCTCTCTCTCTCTCTCTCTCTCTCTCTCTCTCTCTCTCTCTCTCTCTCTCTATATATATATATAATATATATATATATATATATATATATATATATATATATATATATATATATATATATATATATATATATATATATATATATATATATATATCTTTCCAGTTATTTTTACCACTGATAGTTATATTTAAATTTGTCCTTAAGAAATAGTCATATAGTCTCTCTCTCTCTCTCTCTCTCTCCTCTCTCTCTCTCTCTCCTCTCTCTCTCTCTCTCTCTCTCTCTCTCTCTCTCTCTCTCTCTCTCTCTCTCTCTCTCTCTCTCTCTTTCTCTCTCTCTCTCTCTCTCTTTCCAGTTATTTTTACCACTGATAGTTATATTTAAATTTGTCCTTAAGAAATAGTCATATAGTCTCTCTCTCTCTCTCTCTCTCTCTCTCTCTCTCTCTCTCTCTCTCTCTCTCTCTCTCTCTCTCTCTCTCTCTCTCTCTCTCTCTCTCTCTCTCTCTCTCTCTCTCTTTCCAGTTATTTTTACCACTGATAGTTATATTTTAATTTGTCCTTAAGAAATAGTCATATAGTCTCTCTCTCTCTCTCTCTCTCTCTCTCTCTCTCTCTCTCTCTCTCTCTCTCTCTCTCTCTCTCTCTCTCTCTCTCTCTCTCTCTCTCTCTCTCTCTCTCTCTCTCTCTCTCTCTCTCTCTCTCTCTCTCTCTCTCTCTCTCTCAGCATTCTGTCTAAAATACTTGAGAAGGTAGTTGCCACCCAGTTAATAAATTTCCTTGAATCAAATTGTCTATTATGTGAAGAACAACACGGTTTTCGGCCTAAACTTTCGACCGAGACGGCCCTACTTAAAATTACTGATAAAATTTATAGTAATATTGACAATAAGAAAATATCACTTTTATTATTGTTAGATTTGTCTAAAGCATTTGACAGTGTACACCATCAAATTCTAATAAGAAAACTTTCCAAAGTTCATGTTGACTCATTTTGGTTCGAAAATTATCTGAAAGATCGAATTCAATCAGTTCGAATGGGCTCGACTCTCTCTTCTTTAGATATCAGTTTTGGCGTTCCTCAGGGTTCAATTTTGGGTCCTCTGCTTTTCCTAATATATGTTAATGATTTACCTCAATTTATAAGAGATTGCCTACTTGTTATGTATGCTGATGACACCCAGATTATGCTTACTGGTGACATTGATAGAATTCCTGAAATCTTAAAAAGGGCTGAAGATATATTAAACTATGCCAAAAGTTATTTTAACAGTAATGGTCTTTTACTGAACGAAAATAAAACTAAATTCGTTATTTTTGGATCAAATCAATACCTGTCCCGCATTCCTGAGAACATCAGTATAAATTTCAACAATGTTTCACTCTTCCCATCTAATAAGGTTAAAAATCTAGGAGTTATTATGGACAGTACCATGACATTTAATTTTCATATCGAGGAACTACATAAAAAAGTGAACGGGACCCTTATTTACTTGAACAGAGTCTATGAAAGATTCGAGCCTGATTGTAGGGTAATTGTAGTACAAACGTTGATTTTAAGTATTCTCAACTACTGTCTGAGTGTTTGGGGTTCCACGACTAAGACCCAGATGTTACGAGTGAAAAGGCTCCAGAATTTTGCTGCAAGAGTTGCCATAGGGGGGGGGGGTGCATAAATATGATCACGTGACTCCCCTCTTTGAGAGATTGGGTTGGCTAAGGATGGACATGAAGTTCATATATAATATCTGTCTTTTAGTTTTTAAAATAAATCATGGAATATTACCGGAATGGCTCTTCTCATTGCCAACAGTTAATCAAGTGCGTATCAATAACGTCAACACCAGATATCAGAATTCTTTTTACGTGCCCAGAACTTCCACTGATATTGGGGCAAGAGCCTTAAATGTAATGGGCCCGAGACTTTGGAACTCTTTACCCGCAAACTTAAGAAGCTGCCAAACATTACCCTCACTTAAATCTCATCTTTTAAATCACCTACTTAATAAGTGATTTTAGTCTCATTATTATCCTCCCATTGGGTAGACGAAGTGTATGTATGCTTATTTTAATGTGTAAATATTTTGATTTTGTGCTTTGCAAATTTCATTTGTTTTATTTTGACATTTTACATTGTAATTTGTAATTAGATTAATTATCATGTAATAGCCATTTTTGATGGAATAAAGTTTTTGACTTTGACTCTCTCTCTCTCTCTCTCTCTCTCTCCTCTCTCTCTCTCTCTCTCTCTCTCTCTCTCTCTCTCTCTCTCTCTCTCTCTCTCTCTCTCTCTCTCTCTCAAGAATCGCCTACTCACTCGATAAATATATGAAGATTCATTTTAAATTTTTGTTCTCTAATTTAATTGATTAATTAATTAATTAATATAATTATTTATTTATTCATTTTTAAGGGCTGAATAATGGCTATTGTTACTCATATGGAAGCCTCCTAACTAAATCATACTCTTCTCCACCATTATCCTCACATATTTACTGGTGTACTCATTGAGCTTTCTCTATACAGGGGGTGTCATTACCTCTCCCTTCTTGTTCCCAACTGCATTCTGTGTGTGTGTGTGTGTGTGTGTTTTTTTTTTTTTTGAGAGAGAGAGAGAAAGAGAGAGAGAGAGAGAGAGAGAGAGAGAGAGAGAGAGAGAGAGAGAGAGAGAGAGAGACGTTGGGAGTTCACACACTCACTCAATAGGAATTTGAGGATATCAGTAACTAGGTCGAAGACATTTAATTATTCCTTGTGTTGTGTATTTATTTATTTATTTAATTTCATTATTTGTTTATTTATGTATTGTTTTACTAATAATGTTTATATCGGAGTTTTAGCTTTATATATATATGTGTGTGTGTGTGTGTGTGTGTGTGTGTGTGTGTGTGTGTGTGTGTGTGTGTGTGTGTGTGTGTGTGTGTGTGTGTGTGTGTGTGTGTGAGTGCATTAAACCTCATAGCTTAATTTCAGCGTAAAATGTGCCTGGTAACAGTGGTATATAGTCCTTATGAAGAACTTATAATATTGATTTTTAATAGTTATTTATTTTTTAGATATTATGCTTTAATGGGAGAGTATTATATAAATGTCTTCAAATGCTTAGTGATATAACACTCTTGCACAGTGTAGAAATAGGTTAGGGTTGGGTTAGGTTAAGATAGATTTTAATGGGATGTTGGTGTTACTCTTATAGATAGATTGATTGATAGATAGATAGATAGATGAAAGGATGAATGGATGGGTGGATGAATGAATTGATCGATGGGGACAGACAGACAGACATATATGTATATAAATATATTGATAAATAGATAAATATATTGATAGATAGGTAAATATATTGATAAATAGATAGAGAGATAGGTAGATAAATCATATTATATTGATACATAGATAAATATTTTGATAAATAGATACAGAGATAGATTGTTAAATAGATACATAGATAGATAGATAGATAGATAAATCATTTACAACAATACTGTAGATTATTCTCAGAGTTAACAATAACAGTTGTAAATTCGGAGGTGTCCTGTGTCTCTGTATGAGTCATCCATCGGGTACTACGACCAGGTGTCCAGGTGCTGCCCCAAGGCACTGATGCTATCACTCCTCAATTACTGAATTGGCCCAGATTTTGTCGTTATTTTTAGTTTATTTTATTTTATTGTTTACATATGTGCTTAGTTGCGTGTTTGAGTGTTTTTATATGTAACGATTATTTTTATTTTATTTTTTTTATTCATTCATTTATTTTTGTATATAATTTTTTTTAATATATTTTATTTGTCCCAAGGCATAGATAGTATCTCTCTTCTTGTGCTCTAATGGTCCAGATATTGTAGTTATAATATAAAATTTTATTTTGTAATTTACACACACACACACACACACACACTTGTTTGCAGGATGTAAGGAAATACTTTTTCAGTGTAAGAGTAGTTGATAATTGGAATTCGCTAAGCGAGGAGGTAGTTAATGCTACCTCAATCCATAGTTTTAAGGACAGGTATGATAAGTATCACTAAGTCTAAAAATGGAACCGATCAGGAGACGGGAAGATACGAGCTTTGGGCTCTTTCCCGTAAACACAATTAGGTAATCACAATTAGGTAATCACACACACACACACACACACACACACACACACACACACACACACACACATATATATATATATATATATATATATATATATATATATATATATATATATATATATATATATATATATATATATGTTTGTATGTTTCATTATCTTTTTACACTATGTCTCTTTTGGCATTATATCAAGACATAATTTTTCGAGTCTTTTCGACATTCAATCCGTCGACAGGTAATCTTTCGAATATATCTTTTCGACATTTTTCCGACTGTAAGTTCGCTGACACCAAGTCTTTCGACACTGTATTTAAACAGTGCTTTTCCGACATTACGTCTCTCGACACCTGATCTGTCGACTCAATGCCTTTTCGACATATGTCCCTGAACTCGACTAGTCACCGTGGCTCAAGCGGTAGCGTCCGCGACTCTGAGGCATCAGGTCGAGGGTTCGCGCCCCGTCACCGTCTGAGGTTAGCAAGGGCATGCACTCAGTGTAACGATTACATCTGCCAAAACAAGTCCTTTGTAAGAAGGCAACCGTCCTAGCCCTTGGTAGAAAAGGGAGTCCGTGACGTAAAACCGGAACAGCTTAGTCTCTGGACTCTATGTTGTTTTCCGACAGTGTCTGTCTTCACTTTCTTCAAGGCATAGTATTCCATTGAATAATAATCCGGGATCTTAAGTACATCATCTTGTTGTATCAGAAAACGGAGTTCGGTTCATTTAATCGATAACTATAGTAAAATCACCATTTTCTTCGATTCTCTGCGACTAATTGGATTCTTGAAAATTATGTATATAATTTACCTCAGTAGTCTCCATGGCAAAATGGTAGCGTGTGCGACTCTGAGGCGGCAGGTCGAGGGTTCGCGCCCCGTCACGGACTGAGGTTAGTAAGGGCATACACTCAGGGTAACGATTACATCTGCCAAAACAAGTCCTTTGTAAGAAGGCAACCGTCCTAGCCCTTAGTAGAAAAGGGAGTTCGTGACGTAAAACCGAATCCATCCAATTTACCTCCTGAGTGAGGGGGTTAGAATGCGTCCTTCGTGTTCCTCTGCGTGTCGTAAAAGTCGATTAAACGGATGGAGCTAGGGGACTGAGTCCCCTCCTCTGTATTTTCTACCAGCAAAGAATCAAGGTATTTGGCTTTGACTCCGCCACCCCTCTCATAAGGGGGAATATGGCTCTTTCATATATATAGATAGATAGATAGATAGATGTAGTTGCATAGGGACTGCGGTAGTGTAGTGGTTAGAGTACTGGACTTGAAAATCGAGTATTCATTCGACAGCAACAACGAAATAATAATAATAATAATAATAATAATAATAATAATAATAACAAATAATAGTAATAATAATAATAATTACAAATAATAATAATAATAATAATAATAATAATAATAATAATAATAATAATAATAATGCTAATAATAATAATAATAATAATAATAATGATAATAATAATAATAATAATAATAATAATAATAATAATAATAATAACAATGAAAATTATAATAATAATAATAATAATAATAATAACAATAATAACAAATAACAATAATAATTAAATTACTACTACTACTACTACTACTACTACTACTACTACTACTACTACTACTACTACTACTATTACTAACATTAATAATTATAAAAATAATAATAGATCTTAGTGATATTTTCATGGTGCTGATTCTTCCACCTCTACTTATATAATAAATGCAATGAATTGGCCGCTTTAATTCCAAACATCCTGTAATTAGGGTAATGAGAAATCCCATAAATTCCAATTCAGGTCATTTGGTTGTTAATGGGGGAGGCAAAAAAGGGGGGGGGAGGAGTGGGTACGTAATGAATACGGCACTCAGAGATTACTCCTTGTTTGTCTATATGTAAGGGGAGAAGTGGCGAGATTACCTTCTCCGTGTTCCCCTGCGTGTCGTAAAAGTTGACTATATATATATTTTTTTATGATTGTGACACCAGGACAGGCCAAAAAATAATAAAATAAAACAGCATTTATAGGGCCTGGGCACTGAGAATACATAAAGTAAAGAGAAACAGAGATGGAGAGTGTAATGACCTGTCAGATGTAAAGGGATTATAAAAGCTATGTAATGAATATCCAAGGATATTCAGTGTAGCTGTAGGCATAGAAAATGGAGCGGGGTGAGGAGACTGGGAATCACATTTGTAGTTTCCTTCCACAATTATTTTTGTTATTTGTGGTTTGACTCAGCCATCTTGCTTATAATGGGGATTGTGGCTTTTGTATAACTCCCCCCGTATTCCCCCTTAGAAGGAGGTGGTCGAGGCGATGCTGAATTTTGACACTTTCGGGGGATAAAGTACAAAGTCTCATTCTTTATACTCTTGTAATGACAAAGAAAAAAGCATGGATCAGGTACAGATTAGAAACCCCTTAATAAATTGAATATTCCTGTGCACTGTTTAGTAAGGTTATGTTAAATTAGGGGATCTGAGGTCAAGTTTAGTTAATACCTAACCTGGCCTATACTAATCTAACCTAACCTAACTAGCATAACTTAACTATGTGAAAGGTTATTTAATGTACTGGGGTTGCTGTTCTTTACCTAGTCCAAAGTGGCACGTCGCACGTGCAATGCAACGTGGCACGCCAGTTGAAAACGAACTTCCGGAAATATATGAAACCTTTCATACAAAAGTGGCGTGGCACATGAGACGTGTCACGCCACTTCTGTGTGAAAGTTTTCATATATTTCCGGATGTTCGTTCTCAACTGGCGTGCCACGTGGCATGCCACGTGCGACGTGCCACTTTGGTGTGAAAGCTGCCTTAAACATCTCATGAAATTTATTATATTAGGTTAGGTTGCTATAGTTGTATATTTTACACCCTAAAATTAGGAAAAAAATATCATGAATTTATTATATTGGACAAGGTTTGTTTAGGTGTGTGTGTGTGTGTGTGTGTGTGTGTTTTTTTTTTTTTTTTTTTTTTACTCGATGCGTGATAAAATAAATATTGACCTAAGGTAAATGTTTACTTTTACACCCTCCAGTTTGAAAAAAAATCCCATGGAATTTGTAATAATAATAATAATAATAATAATAATAATAATAATAATAGTCACCGTGGCTCAATCGGTAGCGTCCGCGACTCTGAGGCGTCAGGTCGAGGGTTCGCGCCCCGTCACGGTCTGAAGTTAGCAAGGGCATGCACTCAGGGTAACGATTACATCTGCCAAAACAAGTCCTTTGCAAAAAGGCAACCGTCCTAGCCCTTGGTAGAAAAGGGAGTCCGTGACGTAAAACCGGAACAATAATAATAATAATAATAGCAATAATAATAATGAGATGATACTGATTATGATGATGATGATAATATCTATATTTTCTGCTCCGTAAATCATAGATTCATTAAATGAAAAGTAATGATAAAAATAATATTTATATGTTTTTTCTCTTTAATTGCAGGTAAGAACATGGCGTTTTATGACTCTCTATGTGAGTAATAACTTTAATATTAATATGTTGTGTTCGGTATTTTATATATTTATATATTTATTCCATTTTATTTATTAATTTGACTATTTACTTACATATCTGTATATTAAGATATTTCCAATATCAGTATTATTATGTATATTATATTTGCCGTGTTTAAATTGCGAAGGTGAACACATGTCTAAATCGCTCCCTGATTTTTCGGCAGTTATATATATATATATATATATATATATATATATATATATATATATATATATATATATATATATATATATATATATATATATATATATATATATATATATATGTGTGTGTGTGTGTCCTAGGTTGAAGTCCCGTTCGGGGTAAAAATTATTCATGTTTTCACATATGTTAATGTGCTTATTTGATTATGTACATATATATATATATATATATATATATATATATATATATATATATATATATATATATATATATATATATATATATATGCATGTATGTATGTATGTGTGTGTGTGTGTGTGTATTTGTATGTGTGTGCGTGTGTGTGATTACCTAATTGTGATTACCTTATTGTGTTTACGGGAAAGAGCCCAAAGCTCGTATCTTCCCGTCTCCTGATCGGTTCCATGTTTAGACTTAGTGATACTTATCGTACCTGTCCTTAAAACTATGGATTGAGATAGCATTAACTACCTCCTCGCTTAGCGAATTCCAATTATCATCTACTCTTACACTGAAAAAGTATTTCCTTACATCCTGCAAACAAGTTTTCTTACGAAGCTTCAAACTATGACCTCTAGTTCTAGAGCCAGCCATATCGAAATATCGATCCCTATCCACTCTGTCATAACCATGAAGGAATTTAAAGACTGTCACCATATCCCCCCTTACTCTTCTAGCTTCCAGTGATGGTAAGTCTAATTCCCTCAGCCTCTCATCATAACTGAGATTGCGTATTTCTGGCACCAGTTTCGTGGCATGTCTTTGAACTTTTTCAAGCTTAGCTATGTGCTTTTTCAAGTGCGGATTCCAAAAGGGGGCTGCATATTCGAGTTTTGGCCTCACATAGGTTACATAAATATTTCTGAACATTTCCTTGTCCATGTGCCTGAAGGCTACCCTTACATTTGATAAGAATGCATATGCTGCCCTTACTACGCCATTTATATGTATTTCTGGAGACAAATCTGCCAGTATGTTTACTCCTAGATCTCTCTCATTTTCTGTCTCTTGAAGTTGTACTCCAGCCACCGAGTAGTCAAGCTTGGGCCTTCTTGCACTTGTACCCATTCTCATTACCTTACATTTTGAGGTATTGAATTTCATTAGCCACTTTTCTGACCACTCATGCAGATTATTTAGATCCTCCTGAAGTTCTCTACCATTGTTCTCGTTTTTTACTTTCTTCACAATCTTTGCATCATCTGCAAACATATTTATGAATGAATTTACAGACTCTGGTAGGTCATTTACATATACAAGGAACAAAAGTGGCCCTAAAACTGAACCCTGTGGAACTCCACTACTAACTCTTCTCCATTCAGACACTGAGTGTCTTACTCTAACCCTCTGTTCCCTTCCTTCTAAGTAAGTTTTTATCCATTCCAAGACATTTCCACCTATTCTAGCCATTGATTGCAGCTTCCTAATAAGTCTCCCATGTGGAACAGTGTCAAACGCTTTCTGAAAGTCTAGGAATATGCAATCTGCCCAGCCCTCTCTTTCCTGTAAGATTTGGCTTACCTCATCATAAAATTCTAATAAGTTTGTTACTGTTGATCTTCCTTCTCTGAAGCCATGTTGCCTCACTGACAAAAAGTTGAAGGATTCCAAGTGAAGAGAGATATGTTTCCTTAGTAGTTTCTCCATAAGTTTGCAAACTATGCTGGTCAAGGAAACTGGTCTATAGTTCAGAGCCGTATCCCTCCTTCCCTTTTTGAAGATAGGTATCACATTTGCTTGTTTCCAGCATCTTGGAATCTCCCCCGACTCCAGTGACTCCTTAAATATGATACTTAGTGCCACTGATATTGTGTTTGCGCATTTTTTAAGCACATGAGGGGATATGTCATCAGGACCTGTAGCTTTATGAACATCTAAATCCATCAGCGCTTTGCATACCTCTGTGGCTGTAAGGTTGATGTTCTCTAATACCGGCCCTTGAGCTTCTATCACTGCAATCTGAGGGGGTGGGGTATTTTCTACTGTAAATACTGACTGAAACTCCTTGTTCAATTCTTTGCAGATCTCTTCGTCCGTCTCAGTGATGCTTCCATCCGCTCTCTTTAGCCTTAAAACCTGTTCTTTTACCTTCAGTTTTCCTCTGATAAAGCTGTGGAAAAGCTTGGGATTTTCTTTAGCGTTCCTGGTGATGTCCCTCTCATAATCTCTCTCTGCCTCTCTCCTTTTACTTAGGTAGTCATTTCTTGCTCTTTTGTAGGTTTGCCAGGCATTTATGTTTTTTCTCCTCCTATACCTTTTCCAGCATTTGTCTCTCCACTCCTTAGCTCTTTTACACCCATTATCGAACCATTTCTCTCTGGCATGAATTACACCTACTTTGGTGACAGGTATGCAGCAATCTACTATCTTCCCATATTTCTCACAAAAGATGTCATACATTTCTTGTACAGATTTGTTGTAAAATAAGGTTCTCCAGTCAATAACTGCAAAAAGCTCATTTATTTTGATGTAATCTCCTTTCGGATAGTTCCTCCTCATGTCCTCAGTGCCTCTACTCTCAGGAAGAATGTCTTCAATGATATACTCCATCAACAACACACAGTGGTCACTCTTTCCAATTGGTGGTTCATACTCAATATTTTCAATATCCAACACATTATCTGTGAACACTAGATCAAGTAGTGATGGCTCATCCCCACCCCTGGCTCTTGTTGGTTCCATTACATGTTGGTGTAGGAAATTCCCTTGTACGCAATCTAGGAATCTTGCCCCAAATGAGTCCTCACCACTGTGTGGGTCAAGATTTATCCAATCTATCTCTTTATGATTAAAGTCTCCCATAATCAAAATCCTACATTTTTTCTCCCGTGCCATGTTAACAACTGAGTTTATGACTTCAATAGTACCTATATGACTTTCCTCATAAATTTCAAGCCTATTTTGGTTCCTTGGTGGGTTGTATACAACAGTTATTATAATGCTCTCTGACCCAGTATTTATGCGAGCAACAAGAAATTCCCTGAACTCACTTTCTATAGCCAAGTTTATTTCTTCAACTTGAATCCTCTCACTTATGAGCAGTGCTATCCCTCCACCAGTCCTCTCAGATCTTTCGACCCTTAGTATTCTGAAGCCCTTAGGAAAAACTGTGACACTGTTTATGTCCTCACTCAACTTAGTCTCTGTAATTGCTACTATATCTGCCTTACTGTTGTGAATCCTATCTTTTAATTCTACTGCCTTACCAGCTAATCCATCAGCATTTGTGTATAACAATCTTAATGAGGCCCCATCCCCTGATCTTCTGTCATTATCTTCTTTATCTCCCCTTTGTCTGGAAGTATTCTGTAACAAAAATTTTTCTTCTCTTCTTCATTTCTTTCATCATTTAACCTTCTTGCCTCTTGCAACAAGTTTTTGATCTTTCCCATCTCTTCCTGTGTTCTGTATCGTCTAATGAACACTTCTTTGCATTCTTGAAGGCCTTTTAGACTTTTTTTTCTCAACAATATTTCCCTACATGTTTCCCCTCTCTCAAAGGTTACTTTTGTTGGTCTCGGCTTTCCTTCCCTCGAATATTTACCTAGTTGGTGTATGTTTACAATATCCTCAGGACCACATACTACTCCAAGCTTTCTTATCAGGTCTACAACGTTAGCTTTATTTTCTTCAAGTCTCCCCTGCCATGTTGGCTCCTGGGATTCACTTATGCCTGAGATTACCACTGTCTTCTCCTTATCAAGTGCCTGTCTGATGAGTGGGTTTGCCCTTTCCATCACAACGTCTTTCATTTTTTCGATTACTGTCTCTTTATAGTCGACTGTTTGTATGTTTTCCAGTGCCACCACCTTTACAGCCTCTTTTACTGCCACATTTCCCTTTAGTGCATCAGCAAAGGACGTTTTCATGGCATCATTTTCCATATTCAGCTCCTGGAACTCTTTTCTGAACTGTTCAATGTTTTCCTTAATCTGAACATTCCAAGCAGCAATCTCATCTCTCTCAGAAGAGAGCAGTGAACTAACATCTAATTCCTTTAGGTTGTCATTTAGCTGTTTGTTTTTATCTTCTTGTTTAGAAATTCTAGATTCTAGTTGACTCTTTTCCCCTTCCAGCTTCTTTATTCTTTTTTCTAGTTCCTTTCTCTCCTGCCCTTGTGCTTTATTTGCTTCCTCCAAAGATCTTATTTGTTCTCTGAGTGTTTCATTCTCTTTCATTTCTCCATCCATATTCCGAATTTTATCATCAAGGCTTATAACCATTTCCTCTAACTTCTTGATTCTCTGTTTAAGTCCCCTGATGACTACCCCTTCTCCCGACCCATGAGTGGGAGAGGTTTGGAACAGAGATGGCTTCATTTTTATGTTCTCCCTCTCACAGAATATAGAAAGAAGACGAGAAAGAGGAAAAAAAAGAAAAGAGAAAAACTTCTAATTTAGCTTCACACAGAATTTTTTATATCTCCATATAAGTGCTATTTAGTGACTCAGTTTGTTTCCTTTCCGGTAACACACATCTTAACTTAAAAACTTGACCATGGTAATTTAAGTATAAAAAGAAAAAGAAAAAAGTCAAACCTGAAGGAAAATTCGAATTTGTGTTTGAGGTGGCACCCACCTGTTTCTGTTATATATTCTTCCTAACTGATAAACTGACTTGCTAACCAAGATATGTTATCACGGGATTAGACTTTACATTTAACTCAATATATATACAAAATAACAAAATAGTAAAAGAGAAAGCTAAAAGAAAAGCAAAAAAAATGAAGAAAATAAGACTGCTGTACTACTTGGCAACTTAACTCAGTACTGT
>JAXCGZ010008200.1:0-49480 GCA_037179515.1 Halocaridina rubra
AGCTCATCAGTTAGAGAACAGCAATGGTCTAAGGTTAGAAAGGGCAATCACTCATGGTAATGGTGACACTTGCCAAAACTAAAATCCTTTGAAAAACGGCAACATCCAAGCCCTTAATAGAAAAGGGAGTCCATGACATAAAACCGGATAATCATTATTACTATTATTATTGTGAGACACAAAACAAACAATAGCTCAAAGCACCTTTCATTCTCTCTCTCTCTCTCAAACAAATTATTATTATTGTGATACACTGGGCTGATGTTAGCCAAAAGTGCTTATTATCTCTCTCTCTCTCTCTCTCTCTCTCTTGAAGCAGTGGATCTTGTCCAATAGTGCCACAATTGAAAAATACTAAATGTGATGCTTCAGATTCTATATGCTAAATCCGAAGTCCATTGAATTAAAGTCTGTTTAATCGTGGGTTGAGTATATTTATAATCTACATACAAGAGCTGGACATCCTCCATATGACAAAGTCATTAATATTATTTACCGGTATTTTAATAAAACTCTGATTGCAATTTTTATGAATACTAAATAATCCAGTTTCAGTAATATATGCATTTTATTTAGAAGTTAGAAATTCATGATTCAACATGGAGCTATTAATAATGCTTGTTTGTTTGTTTGTTCTGGTTTTACGTCACGGACTCCCTTTTCAACCAAAGGCTAAGACGGTTGCCTTCTTGCGAAGAACTTGCTTTGGGAGACGTAATCGTTACCCTGAGTGCATGCCCTTGCTAACCTCAGACCGTGACGGGGCGCAAACCCTCGACCTGACGCCTCAGAGTCACAGACGCTACCGTTTGAGCCACGGTGACTTATGGTGTCTCACATGCAAAGGGTAAAAATACGGGCAAATATAATTATAAACAAAAGTAAAAAAACTATACTGGCAAATAATCACTTATTTCTCAATACCAAGGTAAGTGGTCAGCCATTTTCATTCCCAGTCAAAATGCTCAGATTGCATAGTGAATTTCCTGATACAGTATTTCAAAATTCATTTGAGTGTTCATTGAAAACTAAACATAACTCGAAAATGAGAAGTTTACTCATATGAGTGGGTTTATTTTTAAGAATTTTATAACACTAGCTGGCAAAAAACTTACCGATAAATTGGGTAAATTGTCTCAAATTATTGCTCTCATTTGCAGTCTCATCTGGAGAAGCTAATTCCACAATATCTGCCGACAAAGGGATTTGCCATGTGAACTGTAAACCCTCCTTTCTACATGCTTGATGGGTTATATCACATTCCATATCTGTTGAGAAAGATTCATGAGGTTAGTTTACATTCAGTAGGTCAAGACTCTCAACATTTTATGATTAAAAATCTCAAGCCTTTTTTATAACTACTAGCAGCAGCTAGCAACACACCCCGCAGTCAGATAGAGTATTTCCAAACAAAAGAGAAAGGGGGAACTTTTTATTTTATTATATTTTTTTTTGCTGTAAAAATACTGATTTACCAATGCTTCAACGGGACATAGCATCACGTAAAATAAGAAATACTAATAATAAAAACAGCAAATACAGCAGTAATAGTTCATGTGGTAGTAGTTAAAGTATAGACACTTCCCTACTTACAAAAGAGAGAAGTTCAAAAAAGTCTGTTCGTAAGTAGGATTGTTTGTAAGTTGTGCTTAGGTAAAAAAACAGAATGTACAGTACATACATATGCAGTACTGTATTTTACTTTGGCTAATAACATTTAACTACTACATAAAACAAAGTACATAGTTAATAAATTTTAATACAGTAATAATGCAGTGCAGTAATACATACATTAATACATGGGTAGAAAATGGGCAGGGGTGGCATGATTAAAATCAAATGATTTCAATCATGTGATTATAATCGATTATAATCACATCAAAAACTCGCTGATTAATATAATTTTTTTTTTTAAATGTAATATGCATATTGTCCACCACTATGATCTAAAAATTACAGACATATGAAATCACAATACACTGGAGATTTCAGGACCTGTTCCTGGCTATTCAGGTATGACTTGTACTGAACGTGTCCCAGAGCTTCTCACTCAATGGGAATGTCAGCTTGTCGTAAGGACTTAATCACTACGTTACTATTAGTACCAGAAGGGTATAAGGTAAGAATGGACAAGCGGTGGTTCCTTCACTTAGATTTATTTTAGAGTACAAAATATACGACACCTCAATGCCCCCACCCTATGATTAACAAAATCTATGATTTATTCGTGCCCCGGGTAAAATTCTAACTAAAGCACACTCTTTCTGACTGCCTCGGGTATTCTTGAAGTACCCCAAGGGCAGGGCATGTCGCAAAATCCATTTCTGCCAATAGACTTCAGGTTCAAAGAGGGGTTCCTCCTCTTGGGGGAGGGGCTATTTCAGCAGGCCTATTGAACAGAAGAAGTTCTAAATCAGCCCGTGGCTATTGGTTATCTCTCCAGGGCATATACGGTCAAAATGTTTGTGTTTCTTGTGGTTTTGGGCACGACCGACTTCTTGGCCTTTCCCATCCTCTTGAGGCACTTGATGCCAGATGCTAAGTCCCATGGATCCAGCCATATATCTCGTTGACACTTTCTAAAAACATTGACCGTACCCAGAAAAACAATTGGGAGAGTATTCAATTTCACCCTTGATCTCCAGCCTCACATGTTTCTCTTCAGGACTTGTTACAGTTTCAGATCCTGGCTTCAGCAGGCTTTCATGTGACAAGCTTAATATATTTGGTGATTGCACATACTTGTTGTTCTAATATTTATGCATATTTGTGATAAAGATATACTGTATTCAGCCTGCATTATTCATTATTACCTCATAATTTAGAGTATTAATAAATGGCTACTGTGGTTTTACCAAAACAAAACCAGTACATCTTTTTAACAAAGGTTCTAGTTGGCAACTATTCTCAAAGCCGAAAAATGTCAGATTGGTAAATTTACTGGAACTCTCTTTGTCATTCTCTTTCCTTTTGTAGCTTGATGCCTAAAAAGACATTACTTGCATGCTCAGCCTGCATTTGTTACCAAGAATACCTTGTCGTTTATTACCGTTTTTCATTATTTACAATAACTAGTTGGCAACTATGACATTTGCCCAGGTTCCCAACATAACTGAGTGGATGGCAGACCAGTTGCGACTTGTGAGCAAGCAAGTACTGGCACTGGTTACACCGCAATCATGTCTGCAGCTGGCAGAGAAAAAGACCCAATATGGATTTCCTTTGAGAGAATTTTAATTAACCATTTCATGCTAATATTTGAGCCAAAGTATACCCACAGCAAAAAAAACAGAGAAAGCCTCTTTTACATATTACGAGAAAGGGTATAAACACATTGCACAGAAACAAAAATGCATGCAATATTGCATAACAATCAAATATGAATGAATAAATGCGTGAAATTTAAAACAATAAAAAAAAATCAATAAAAAAAATTGGATTTAAAAAAAAATCGATTGCTTTTTATTTTCATTAAAAAAAAATCGGATTTTTTCCAACCCTGATAATGGGTAGGTTTTTGTTATCAACCAATGTTCATAACTCGGTTGTTGGTAAGTGGGGGACGTCTTCATACATTAGCCTGAGATAACTGGCAGTGATCATGATTTGCAATTCCCAAAGCATTCATATACATTAAGAAGTTAAAACATTCTACAGGATGATCGAAGTTGATACAATTATATACGGCAAATTGCAAAAAATTACATTACATCTCCTCTATACTTACTATGTGGGCAGCAGTGAATTTGATCAGCACAGCATTTAGCCTCCGGGAAAGGACAGCATCCAAAATTGCCACTAGCTATCTCACAGCAAGTCATGAAGTCAGGACACCTGATGTGTAAGAAAAACTTTCAACAACAGAAATCCAATCTTAATCATAAAGTATAGTAGTTTTTTGTTTGTGTGTTTACATGTTTTCAATGTCATATATTTCACGATGAAAGTCATAAGGGTTAACTAATACTATTATGAAAATGGCAAACCTCTTATGAAACCATTTTCTGGTATTTATATCTACAAAGAAAAAAGGAAGTACAGTAATGATATAATCACTACCATATTAAAGTTCATTTCTGGATTTATAAAGTAGTGATCTGCATTACTAAATAATATAAATGGCTTTCCATAGAATAAATTTAGATGGGAAATCTTACAGATACCCGATTTCAGCCAACCAACTCACCTCTCTTGTCCACCTGGGCAGGTTTCCGCTAATATACAGGAACCCACTATCAGGATACTGGACACTATGAAGATAAGTTGATCCATTTCTATGAAAGGTCAGCAATAATCCTAATATGAAGAAAAAGAAAGGTTAGATAATAAATACAAGCTTTCACACTTACTTGTGTAAACGTTTCAACATAAATATGCCTCACAAGTAAGTGGAATATACTTATTTTTCTGGCATTAAACATTTTCAAATGCATCAATTTTCTATATTTGTGTCATACAAATTGATAACCCATAGAAAATTATTCTGAATATGAGTGCTCATCATCTTTCTACATCATTATTTACTAGATGGATAGTCAATATTCATAACACTTAAATAAATTTGTTGGTTTTGGCAATAAAGTTATGTAAAGACTGCAATATCAACATTATTCAATACCATTTCTATCTAGTTGGGCCCCATAACCCTGGAACCTATGTGGAATTTCACTAAATTCCAGGGGATGTAGACAGGCCAGTATCAGCTTTGCTTTGATGGGGGGGGGGGAAATAATTTTTATGATATTCTAAAAAATCTTTAAGAATTCTAATACATCTGCTAGCATACAGATTTTGCAGGTAAAATATCCAGTATATGTCATCATTTCCAGGAGCTAAATTCTTAATATTCTACCATATATACTAAGAGTACCAATTTCACTTGTACAAAGTCCATAAACCACTTAAATTCGTGTTTTTAAGGAATAAATATTCTGATATACACTAACATCTGTTGAAGCAACAATTTTGCCTGCAAATTGCAAGGAAATTCTCATTATCCTTGGGCACTCTCCAATATTTATTGAAGGTACAACTTAATGCTTTGAGGAAAGAAATATGTATTTTTCTGAGTTTCCATGCAGCCTGTCAATAGTCTCACCAAGGTTTGCTTTCATGTACCCAAAAGTAAGTTGCATTATACAATAAAAATAGTTTCTACCATATGTAAACACAGATGGGCCATATTACAATCTCCAAGGACAATGAAGCATCAAAATCTCATCTCACTAAGATATGAAAACAAAGGAGCTCAGACAAAGGAAAAGCAATTTCTTCATAGTCTCCATACTGCCCATGAAGTTTCATTCTTTCTTTGATGGCGTCATAGCCAATCTGGAATACCTTAATCTCAGAAAATAGGGAAATAATTTTCAGCCACATGTTCACGCTGGAGATCTATATTACAGGTTCTACGGATGATAGGTCTGTAGGCTCCAAATCACAAGCGTTTGTGATTTTAATTTGTTCACAATATCTGCTCTGGATCTAAAACACTATAAGTCACAATTTCAAATGCTAGAATCTTTTATCTATTATATCTAATAGGCTTTAAGGCCCCAAAGTACGTTACAAACATGAATTTAATTCTAGTAACAAATATTTTATCCTAGGCAACTTTATCATGGTATCTCTTTTATTGTTACCTGTGCTTTGCAATAATACTGCATTTTCAAACCTATGCCACAGCTTAATTTTCAATTTGTTTGCACTATAATGCATAATCATCACACATACCTTTCAAATTTTATTCAAATATGACATGGTGCTTGCTTCATCATAAAACTGACTGAAACACAGTTTTTGACTTCAGTAAGTTTCTTTATTGCTAGAAGAAGAAAGTTGAAAAACTCTTCAACCTTTGCTCCAAGAAATTTACTGATGTGCATAAAATGTTCCAATACATTGAAACGTTTAGCAAGGATACAGAAAGCAGATCAATTCTGCTGATGTCAATAGTACAGTCAACAAAAATTAACTTGATAAAATCTGAGCTTATAAGTACATATCAGGTAATTTTGTATGTCAGGGCTGAGATATGTTGCATTTCAATCACTTTTCTATACTTTGGTATTGATTTATAACCTAAGAAAAAGCAGCACTCAGTTCACTCTCTTACACCAAATTGTTTCTCATGCTCATTTGCTGTGATTGCATACTTTCAACCTGACTGAAATGGAGAGGTTATTAGTGCTTTGGCTGGATGACTTAACATCGATGGTGCATCCCAGTTTGCCTTCTGTTGATTTAGGGGAAGGAAATGGATTGCTTAACGCCGAGAAAATGAGAAAGGGGGAAGAAAAAGTGTTGCCCAGTTCCCGCTCATAGGCCATATTATTGTTCTTGAACTCATCCGCTGGTGTAAAGCCATTCGACCCTGACTCAAACGGAAAGTTTTTGTTGTTTTGTATATAGTGTATTTGTATATATATTAATATATTTTTTTTATATATAGACTTTGGTTTATATTTGATGCGCAATGCAATAAATGTTGATATCGTGTTGAAGACATGTAAGCGTATAGAGCCAAATACTGAAATGTAAAGATTCCTATGTTAGATATGGGGCTGATGTTCCAAGCCAATCACAGGGAGTAAAGGTAAGCAATACAGTATACTGTAATGTACTTTTACTATTTTTATGTCTTAGATTAAGAACTTAGATTATGCTTCTATGACTGAGATTATTTACTTTTAGAATAGGTAAGGGACCTAGGTTCTTATTCAGGTGTTCCAACTTTCGCTGAAAATAGCGTTACGACAGGTATCAGTAACGGAACCCTGTCGTAAATTGAGGACCCTCGGTAAATAACAATCCTGTATATTAGTTTTACACAAAGGGAGAGCTTTCAGAGAGCAATAGAAGGCATAATTTCACAAATTACAGGAGAATTAATTACTGTGAAAAGGATAAAATAGGGGAAAGATGAGTGTTGATGGGTTACATGGAAACTCAGAATACTTTTCCTCCCTCAGAGCTCCTTTTCTTCTATATCTGCGAGTTGCAAAGGAAAAGTTAGTTCCTTCTGATATACAGTATATGTAATCAGTTATAATTATGTATCACATGGACAACCCATACACATACAATGTCTTTGGAAAGTTAAGAAAAGATTTAAGATTTAATCAGTTTGCATTTGTTCCAAGGACAAACTTCCTACAACTGGCCTTAAAAGAGATACATAAAACTAAATATTTTCTAATTTATCTATCCATGTATTAATGTATATACAATGAAACCTCCACTTACGAACGCCCCCAACCACGAACAAATCGATTTACAAATAAAATTTACAAACAAATTTTGAATCGACCCGCGAAAACACACACATCTCTCGGGGGATCGCGTGTTTGCTCTCAGTTTCCATTGGTGCCTGCACTGCTAAGATTACTCGTTCTTTCGTTGTAATTTACATATCTTTTTGCTTTTTACGTTAAATTATTAAGATTCCTAAGAAAGTGAAAAGTATTAATAATAGTGGCGTTAAAAAGCCTAAACGTATTACTGTGGAAATGAAAAAAGAATCAATAGCTAACCATGAAAATGGTGTTCGTCTTTCTGGTCTCACCATGGAGCATGACATAGCGAAATCGACCATATGTACTATTTTAAAGAAAAAGGGGCCTTAAAGGTGGCTAACATGGCTAAAGGAGTGACTGTTTTAAAGAAGCATAAGTCTAAAATTATGGGAGGTAGAATTGTTGGTTTGGATAAATGAAAAAGAGCATGCTAGACATTGCGTAAGTGAGGCTATTATGTGCGGAAAGGTTCTAAAGTTACACTATGATTTAGTAGCAAAAACTCTGAGTGCTAGTGGCACAAAAATTGACAAATTTAAAGCCAGTAGAGGTTGGTTTGTAAAATTTCGTCAAAGAACTGGAATTCATAGTGTTGTTAGGCATGGAAAGGTGGCTGGTTCGGATCAAAAGGCAGCGGATGCCTATGTGCTTGAATTAGCTAAATTATCAAAAGTAAGGTTACGTCACGCAGCAAGTTTTTAAATGTGATGAAACAGGACTGTTTTGGAAAAAAACAGTCATATTCTAAGAAGGCACTGTCTGGCCACAAACCATAGAAGGACAGGCTTACAAATTTATTGTGTGCAAATGCAAGAGGGGATTGCAAGATTAAGCCTCTTTTAGTTTACCACTCTGAAAATCCGAATGTTTTTAAGCCCAAGTATGTGTTAAAGGCAAGACTTCCAGTAATGTGGAGGTCGAATAGCAAGGCTTGGGTAACAAGTATCATTTTCATGGAATGGTTGACTGAAGTTTTTACACCAGCTGTCAAGAAATATCTTGAGGAAAAATGTTTGCCCCTTAAGTGTCTTCTGGTAATGGACAATGCTCCTGCCCATCCTCCAGGTTTGGAAACAGACCTTGATATTGAATAAGATATCATAAAAGTAAAATTTCTGCTTCCTTATGCCACTCCTCTCCTCCAGCCCATGGACCAGCAAGTCAGTTCTAATTTTAAGAAACTGTATACGAAGGGTCTTTTTTCCAGGTAACCAACAAAAGGGACTTGACCCTGTGTTGATTCTGGAAAGACCACTTAAATATCCTCCACTGAATATCCCTTACTGACAAGGCATGGAAAAAGGTCTCTTACTGCACGTTGCAGTCCGCCTGAAGGAAACTCGGGCCAGGTTGTGTGGCTAATAGAGGCTTCGAGGTTTCAAGGAGGAGAGAGTTGTCAATGTAGTGAATGAGATTGTGGCCACAGGCAAAAGTCTGGGTATGGAGGTCAGCAAGGGGGATGTGGAGGAGTTTGCAACTTCTCAAGTGGCAAAGTGACCAGGTGAAGACTATCCAGGAGGAGCAATCAGTGGTGGAGGAGGAAGAGAGGGTAAAGGTTTCAAGTAATAACATAAAAGAAATTTTTAGTCAGTGAAGTGATGTGCAGGCTTTCATTTAGCGGCATCACCCTAACAAAACCGTGACCAACAGAGCAGAGAACATTTTAAATGACAATGTGATGTCCTATTTCAGAAAAATTCTTCAACAAAGAAAAAGATAAATTTCTCTGGCCCGTTTTCTTGTGCCAATACCAGTCAAGAAACCATCTTGCAGGAGAAAACAAAGAGAAAACACTAGAAATACCTGTAAAGTTGCCCTAAGTTTTTATGGAAGGGGACTCTCCTTTGAAGTAGTCCTCCTCCTCTTCCATTACCATCCTCATGTGCCAGCAACTATCAACCACAGAGGTGTAGTGCAATACAATTATCTTGTTTTATTTTAGTACTAGAGTAATGTATTTTTCTATATGATGATTCGGTTTTACGTCTCGAACTCCCTTTTCTACTAAGGGCCAAGACGGATGCCTTCTTGCGAAGGACATGTTTTAGCATGTGTAATCGTTACCCTGAGTGTATGCCCTTACTAACCTCAGTCCGTGACGGGGCGCATACCCTCGACCTGCCAACAGATTCGCGGACGCTACCATTAAGCCACGGAGACTTCACTGTATTTTACTATAATTATGGTTATTTTTCATTCCATTCTATATTTTTGCCAAATATAAACCCATTAAAAAATAAAAATGTATATTTCTGGTGCTGGTGAATGGATTAATATTAATTTAAATGGGAAAAATTGTTTCTTGTCATGAACATTTCAAATTGCGGTTGGGGTTAAGGTATGGATTAAGTTTGCGATCAGAGGTTCCACTGTATGTCATCTCTACCAAGGCCCAGAGTTTTACTTAAACTCCACCGTATATACAGTATACTAATAATCAATAGGTAAAGGATAAGAGATAATCTACCACACACACAAACATACACACATATATATATATATATATATATATATAGGCACCGTGGCTCAAGCGGTAGCGTCCGCGACTCTGAGGTGTCAGGTCGAGGGTTCGCGCCCCGTCACGGTCTGAGGTTAGCGAGGGCATGCACTCAGGTTAATAATTACATCTGCCAAAGCAAGTCCTTCGCAAGAAGGCAACCGTCCTAGCCCTTAGTAGAAAAGTGAGTCCGTGACGTAAAACCGGAATTAAATATATATATATATATATATATATATATATATATATATATATATATATATATATATATATATATATATATATATATATATATATTCCGGTTTTACGTCACGGACTCCCTTTTCTACCAAGGGCTAGGGCGGTTGCCTTCTTGCGAAGGACTTGTTTTGGCATATGTAATCGTTACCCTGAGTGCATGCCCTTGCTAACCTTAGGCCGTGACGGGGCGCGAACCCTCGACCTGACCCCTCAGAGTATATATATTAATCGTGGGAGACTATTAAATCTATTTAACCGAAACGAAAAAGTTGTAAGCCCATTCTGAAATTCCCCCCCCTTTCTCAACACTGCTGACTAGCTCCAAGAAGACAGAGTCAGCACGTTTGGAAATCAATCAGCGTTTCAATTTCAAATGACAGAAGGTGGTTGGAAGGATTCCTCACAATCCTTGGGATTTCTCCTTCCAGATTTTTTTTTTCAGGGATTTGTACCTAAAAAACTTTAAACACCCATGGGCGCCTGCAATAAATGCAGCAGTACCAAATAATAATAATAATAATAATATTAATAATGAGAGAGAGAGAGAGAGAGAGCAGTACCAAATAATAATATTAATGAGAGAGAGAGAGAGAGAGAGAGAGAGAGAGAGAGAGAGAGAGAGAGAGAGAGAGAGAGAGAGAGAGAGAGAGTACTCAGAATAATGCAGATAATAATTACAAAGCCACTCAAGGAGATAACAAGGTCCCAAACGGTTCACTACCAGATTGCTTTGCTTTCAAGGCCACATGCAGTAACCGAGAGAGAGAGAGAGAGAGAGAGAGAGAGAGAGAGAGAGAGAGAGAGAGAGAGAGAGAGAGAGAGAGAGAGAGAGAGAGAGAGAGAGAGAGAGAGATGCTATTAATAACTACAATATAACATTTAAATAGTTCCATACGTTCGTTTTATAGAAAGCAGACATGACAATGCCACTACCATGAGCAGTGTTGTCTACTAGCAACGCACATTGCAATAACCGCAAGATAAATACTTGTATTTATGATTTGAGCGCTGCAAGATTTTAGACTCGGCGAAAGCAGCAAGTAGGAAAAGTGATTGCAGTAGTAGCAGCAGTGAATTGTTAGAATAGCTCTAGGACAGTGATTCTTAAGCTTTTTCAGTATATGCACCCCTTTCATATCAGCAGTCAGTTCGCGCACCCCCCCCCCGATTGCTGAAATACAAAAAAATGCTAAAAATACAAAGTTGATGTGATGTGTATTAATAACAAAACCACGTTTTATTTTTACTTAATCTTCAATTATATAGCTTTATCTCAGAACACTGCTGAAGCAATTTTTTTTTCCAGGAAATATATAACGCGTATATTGAAACATATTTTGCTTTAATTATTCATAGGCATCCTCGCACCCCTTAGGAACCGGCCTCGCACCCCCTAGGGGTGCGAACACCCCTGATTAAGAATCACTGCTCTAGGAAAAAAAAATCCTTTTTCACATTTTTCAATATCACAGAAAAAAAAAATCATAGGACGACGCGAATGAAATGGAAGCACTGGCAAAAACATCGACCTTACATAAAGTGAGAAATTGTCCATTGAGCGATGTTATGATCATCACTCACTAAAACTGTCGAGTTACCAACGTTAAGAACAAGTATGGCGTCAGTAGAGTTCACATTTTTTCCGGGCAGGTTTGTATCTTAAATTATGTAACAAACCCTAGATTCAAACTCGCAAGATCATGACACCCAGGGTAGACGGAGATTGCATCATGTAAAGCGGCAATATGCAGTGTGTATATATATATATATATATATATATATATATATATATATATATATATATATATATATATATATATATGAGATGGCTCTATGAATGTTTAACTTTAAGTATTCGCTATTGGTTTTGTTGTTTACGAGGTCAATATAAATAATTTTCATTGTATTCTAAGAGGTGTTTTCCTGTATATATATATATATATATATATATATATATATATATATATATATATATATATATATATATATATATATATATATATATATATATATATATATAGATTTTCGGACCACGTCAAGTGAACTGAATATACAAAACTTTGAAAAAAATATATCTAAAATAATTTTAACTATTATTTCATAACTCGTTTTCAACTGCTGTGAATAGCCAATATGACCCGATATATTTTTTAGAGGTTATGTTCAATCCAAATTAGGACAATTATCACGAATATTATAACAATACTAATCGTTAATTATGCTCGTTTAACTCCCCAATTAACACACCAATTATTTAATTACATTACTACGGCAACTTTCCCTAAAAAAAAAATATTATATATATATATATATATATATATATATATATATATATATATATATATATATATATATATATATATATATATATATATATATATATATATATATATATATCTATCGAGTAGAAAAACTCTCTTGGTTTGCATGTATATACCTTCTACATAAAAATACCGGCTTAAAAGTACAAATTATAATCGGCATAACGATCCATAGTATAATACTAACGGACTTTTAATGAATTAAAAAAATTAAAGTTTACTAACCAAATGAATAAAAAATACTCACCGAAGTTGACCAAAACGGGCTGACAACTTGAGAAAAGAAATACCCAGAGAGCTACAGGGAAATTCCTCTCACTTCGACGTCAAGCGTCCGACTAAACTCATAAGCTAATGTCAACAAAGCAATCCTTTTTATAGGAACCTCAACCCCCAAACCATTACCCCCCCCCCCAAAAGAGGATGAATACGTGGAAGGAAGCAGGGTTGCCACATGGCAGACACCTCATGGCCAAATTCGGTGCATTTCAAGGCCAAAATTTTTGTTTCCTAAGGCCACATTTCGGTCAAATTTATTTGAATGGAAATATGTACGGTATATCAGATTACTACCAAGTTATAAACTGAAGTTTCAAATTCGTATTAAAACGGGAAATATTTAGTCATTTTTCCCAACAGTCTTTCAATTCGGAAAAAAAAAAAGGATTTTAACACTGAAACGGGGAATTTCAGAAAAAATAACGTAAAGGAATTTGGTTATCGAACAGGTTCAACAAACCCCGTTCACACCTTCGAACATTACTTCAAACACTTGTCTGTCGAACCGCGTTCGACGAACCGCGTTCGACGAACCGTTTGACCGTGTAAACCGCCCTTATGTATGTACTAGGAACTTTTTAATATCCATTACCTTGTTACGATGGAGTTCAAAATAAATCTGAAGTGAACTGTTTCTATCTCTCTATCTATGAGATTAAAGCCAACCTTATATTGGCACGGACCCTTGGAATGAACTGTTTGGGTCATGTCGACTTTTATAGGCACTGAGAGTTAATAATTGTACTGGAAATCATCCCTGCTACTGAAGATCTTAATGCCATTAATCCTTCCTCGATAAGCGCAGTCTCTTTGACCTTTGCCGTTGTTGAGCAAAGGTCAGAGACAGCGCTAAGGATTATTGCTCTGAAAAATAAATATTAAAGCTAGCCGCCTGCTTCCTGAGAAAAAAATAAGAGATATTTACCTTCATTTGTTCTTGCCACTGACCGATGGGTGAGTAGATAGGTCAAAAGGAATTATAAAAAAAAAAAATAAAGTGAGAAAGAATAATTTATATATATTTTCTACTTATTTCAATATGGTATAAAGTAATTTTAAAATAGAATTCGGTCCAAATGGTTTGGCCGTGAAAGTCTAATTTATTTACGGCCAGTCATTTTTGTATACGGCCAAATTTAAGGAATCTGGCCGCATAAACGGCCATCTGGCAACCCTGGGAGGAGGAGGTTGGCATGATGAACTGTACCGTACCGTACATGAATGAAGTCCGTCTTTTTCTCGATATTGAGGCACACGACTCGTAGCTGTGTTAGGTGTGGCTGGGAAGAGCCAGCCGAGGGGGAGGGGGATACCCCAACAACATATGGCTGGGAAGAGCCAGCCGAGGGGGGGGGGATACCCCAACAACATAGTTTTATTAGTAATATATGTATAATAATATATCTGTATGGTTTGGTTCCGGTTTTACGTCACGAACTCCCTTTTCTACCAAGGGCTAGGACGGTTGCCTTCTTGCAAAGGATTTGTTTTGGCAGATGTAATCGTTACCCTGAGTGCATGCCCTTGATAACCTCAGACCGTGACAGGGCCGAACCCTCGACCTGACGCCTCAGAGTCGCGGACGCTACCGCTTGAGCCACGGTGACTATATAATGTATATAATGTTCCGGTTTTACGTCACGGACTCCCTTTTCTACCAAGGGCTAGGACGGTTGCCTTCTTGCGAAGGATTTGTTTTGGCAGATGTAATCCTTACCCTGAGTGCATGCCCTTGCTAAATAATATTGGTTACTGTGAAAAATAAAAATAAAAATTCACAGAAATAAAATGAGCTTGCAGTGTTAAGGTGAAAACTGAGATAAGATGGTCAGTGAAATAACCAAACTGTCATATTGTATATCATTACTAGGATTGTCAATATTATTGTAATTTTCATTGCTTGAAAAGATCAAATATTATTATTATTTTAATAGTTGTGGGGTGGTCTTGTTTGCTTGCTAACATGCTCCTAATTCTATAGATTCTCCACCCACGGATGGATGAAACGGGTCATGGAGGACCCATAGGGTGGTCTTTTGATGGAATTGTCTACCATGTCATAAATGTTTTGAATTTGAATTGCTGTGATCCGTTGGGTTTCATCCGGGAGTTTTATAATCAAAACACACGGCAAGTTATGGAGGACTGATGAAAGAAAAAAAATACTATTATTATTATTATTATAGTTGTTGTAGTCACCGTGGCTCAAGCGGTAGCGTCCGCGACTCTGAGGCGTCAGGTCGAGGGTTAGCGCCCCGTCAAGGTCTGAGGTTAGCAAGGGCATGCACTCAGGGTAACGATTACATTTGCCAAAACACGTCCTTCGTAAGGCAATCGTCCTAGCCCTTAGTAGAAAAGGGAGTCCGTGACGTAAAACCGGAATATTATCATTATTATTTTGCTGATTACCTAACTTGGAAAATACATTTTTCTGCTGAACATACCTGCACACATATGTATTGTCACTATTTCTAAAACATTCAAAGCAACTTGATCAGTCCAACAATAACAACTCTCGAATATAAAAAGAATTTTTCAGTAACGGAAAGTGCTGATAAAAAAAAAAAAAAAAAGTACAATAATATTCATATATTTTTTTTAAGTAAAGAAAAACTAAACGGATATTACCTGACGCTTTAGTTAGAAATCAAGAAAGTATATTTTCATGTTTCAATACGGAGCAGGGTTACCAGGTCGCTCCTTTTAAGGACAATCTGTCCTTTTTGAGACTCACCTGTCTTTTTTTCCTCGAGAAAAAAAGGACAGCCAAAATCTGTTCGCATGCAAAGTCTGTTCACAAATCAAGTGTACAAAAGAGACTGTAGAGTAACTACTCAACCAGACAACCATCAACCATCCTCTTCAGCTTCCATTTGTCCAAACTCTCCAGCCATTGCTGCAGACGATAGCGAAGCTATTTCTTTCGAAGAAATTCTTTCCATTGATTCTTAAGTGAGTATTACATAAAGATATTAAATTATATTATATTATATATATATATATATATATATATATATATATATATATATATATATATATATATATATCTGTCCTTTTTGTAGGATAAATGTCCTTTTTTATGGCATGTGTCATTTTTTTCATCAGAGCATGTGGCAACCCTGATACGGAGTGCCAGTACGATATAACTCACAAATTGAACTACAAAAATATAAAAAACTAGATCATTTTAGTAAATGTTAAAGATATTTACCAATACTATTCTGCGGTGTATTGAACAACAAAATAATAATAATAATAATAATAATAATAATAATAATAATAATAAAGGCTGTCACAGAGAAATGCGCAGGAAATGGATGTGAAGTAATGGAGTAGAATAGGGAGCCAATGAATGCATATTATTTTTATCCAATTTTATTAACGTTTCGTCTCCATAACAAGGGTACATGAACAAACTTTCTGAGTGGGAAAATCACCACAATTAACAAAAACACTGTGGAAAGTAATACAATGTACAAATAAAATGGAGAATTCAACTGAATTAAATAACAAAAAAGCAAAGTTATGAGATGCAAGCAATGAATGAATGAAGCATTCATAAGGAAGTTACAGAGAAAGATGAAGTTATCTTGGTTGAGTCTTGCGTGTTGCTGGCTTTCTTATTTTTATAAACAATGGATTCAGCCATCCTAAGTTCAAGATGACTGGTATTTTTATACAATAGTGTAAAATGAGTTAAATTTATGTAGCCATGACAAGTAAAAAACATTTTCTATAATACTTGTAATTACTTACTTGTGCTTACAGGAAAGGTAATTCCCCAAAATCTTGGTCGGTTCCATTTTTGTACTCTTATCATGTTTGTCTCTAAAACTCGGTGATACACGTATCATGTTTGTCTCTAAAACTCGGTGATACACGTATCATGTTTGTCTCTAAAACTCGGTGAAACACGAATCATGTTTGTCTCTAAAACTCGGTGATACACGTATCATGTTTGTCTTTAAAACTAGGTGGAACCCACGTAATCGAATAAAAAAAATATCTGGGATTTTATTGCTATAAACAATGGAGGAACACTTTTTTTTTTTTATGAGTGTGACACCAGGACGGGCCAAAAAATAATAAAATAAAACAGCCCTCATCGGGCCTGGGCACGAAGAATACATAAAGAGAAACAGAGATGGAGAGTGTAATGACATGTCAGATGTGAAGGGATGATAAAAGATGTGTAATGAATATCCAAGAATATTCAGTGTAGCTGTAGGCATAAAAAAAGAACCGTAACTGAAGGAAGACTTAACATCGAACTGTCCTGGACAGACCTATTTAAATTAAAAAAAAAACCTTCAGCTGTAGTATCGCAACGGGCGGCTGGTGCCATGAGCCAACCTAATACATGGGGGAATCATAAGTTTTGTAGTAACGACTATTATTTAATATATATTTTTTTAAATTGGAAGCGGTTAAAAGAGGCAACTCTGAAGTCAGAAATATAACATGCTCCACTATTATTTCAGTATTTCAACAGCCATAATATAAATATAAAATTTATATTTGAGCCAGAAAATAATAACTGCATCCCATTTTTAGATATATTACTAGAGAAGGTTGATGAAAAATTCTTTGTAACGTATTTAGAAAATAAACATTTTCAGGACTAGGAACTCGTTTTTTTTTTTTAAATCTTATTTTAATGATGCTCACGACCAATTTCAAGAGTGTTTTAAGGATACGATACAGTATTATACGTGCTTTGTCTTTAATGAGAATTTCATATATCTCCTCATTGTTATCAGCTACAGTCTCTCTCTCTCTATCTCCTCATTGTTATCAGCTACAGTCTCTCTCTCTCACACACACACAGTTAATGCTATAAGGACAGGTATGATAAGAATCACTCAGTACAAAATGGAACCTATCAGGAGACGGGAAGATACGAGCTTTGGGCGCTCTCCCGTAAGCACAATTAGGTAATCACACCCACCCACATATTACTACGATTACTGTTAAAAGTAGTAGTAGTAGCAACCTCTATATTTTATAAATGTCAATAATAATAATAATAATAATAATAATAATAATAATAAATTAAATAACAATTCGTGGAACCTCTTCGTCCTTAATTCTCAAAATCAATAAGTGAAAAACAACATCAACTCGAGTAGATACAATATATTACAATTTGTGTAAGTTACTACAAAGATCTACGTTTATGATCATGTCAACACGTTCATGAGTGAGGTTTTGCTAGGTTAACTTAATTTATCACGTTCATGAGTGAGGTTTTGCTAGGTTAATTTATCACGTTCATGAGTGAGGTTTTGCTAGGTTAACTAAATTCATCTCATGTGCCTAACCTAACTCAAAGAATTAAGCAGTACATCAGATGCCTCTTTTGGGATTGATCCCTTTTTAGAATCACTGTAAAAATCGGATATGAGAGAGAGAGAGAGAGAGAGAGAGAGAGAGAGAGAGAGAGAGAGAGAGAGAGAACGTTGTGGAGGTAACGGAGGGTTAAAAAATCATCATTAATCCTAAATTAGTGGCACGACCTTTAATAGAGTCAAAGGAAAAATGATACAGGTTTGGTTGGGTAGGTTAGGTTAAACTTTTTCTGACATTTTTATCTTGAAGGGTCTTTTGGCCTTAGAACTTTCTTGGAAAGTTCAATGTTGAGTCTTCCTTCCTTCAGTTACGGTTCTTTTTATATACCTATATTAACACCGAATATTCGTGTATATTCGTTACACATCTCGTATTATTCCTGTATTTATGACGTCACGACTGTCCATCTATGTTTCTCTATGTTGTCTTCGTGTCCAGGCCCGAATACGCCATTTTTTTTTTGGGGGGGGGGGGTCCTGGTGTCACATTCATAACTCCAGAGTTAACACACCCCTCGATCGAGCCCATAAGGGCGTTAGGAAAGACATCCAACGTCAATTCCCCAGCACCAATGTGTCCATCCCCCTAATGGGGATAAACAGTTACAAGCAAAACGAGGTTGTAAGCAGTGTTTAAACTCAGCAGTTCATAGTCCCAACAACGAGCCTACGGGGGAGGCGTTAGGAGGGGTATCCAGTTTTCCTTACTCATCCACACTATGGGCGTTCATAAAGACACTAAGTATAAAATGAAACCGATCAGGAGACGGGAAGATACGAGCTTTGGGCTCTTTCCCGTAAACACAATTAGGTAATCAAGTGATAATACAAGACATGTAAAATGACAGACAGAAAGAGCCAAAAATAAAGCCAAACAAACACATGATAATACATGTAAAATGACAGACAGAAAGAAACAAAAATATAAAGCCAAAGAAACCGATCGCCTGCATTTGCATTTGTTGCCAACCGTTTCCAAGGTCAGATGACAACTTGCACATTCAAACCGGTTCTGATCTTGTTCAAAAGCATTCCCTTACAATTTCAGCATAGTTAAAGAGAACAGGAACTATTAATAATAATAATAATAATAATAATAATAATATTTTTTTTACGTCACGAACTCCCTTTTCTACCAAGGGCTAGGACGGTTTGCCTTCTTGCGAAGGACTTGTTTTGGCAGATGTAATCGTTACCCTGAGTGCATGCCCTTGCTAACCTCAGACCGTGGCGGGGCGCGAACCCTCTACCTGCCGCCTCAGAGTCGCGGACGCTACCGCCTGGGCCACGGTGACTACAATACTAATAATCCATCCATATACTAAAGCCATATTCACCTTATCAGCGCTACCGCCTGGGCCACGGTGACTACAATAATAATAATAATAATAATAATAAAAATAATGACAGTGTTGAGGATGATTAAATAATCGAAAAAGTATTTTTTAATATCCTATATACAGTTTCTTAAAAGCAATAGAGTAAAATGACCCAAGGTTCAAGCACACAAGCGGGGGAGGGGAGAAAGGCCTCCCACTCATACTTTTATTAGTGTGAAATGCTGACTTCCCAACCAACATACATACGTGTTATGTTGGACTCCCCATGACCAAACGCGTACGATACGGAATGCGAATCACTAATGTTAGTAAAGCAACAATTTTTTTTTTTTTTTACGTCAAAACATATATTCTTTGTGTTGCAATTTATTTCCCATCCAATGTCATTTTATTTGACCTAAACAATAAGTTTTTTTTTTTAATGAGTGTGACACCAGGGGAAAAAAATCAACTGAAGAATCTCCCCCCCCCCCAAGAACCCAACTGAAGAATCTCTCCCAACTGAGATCAACTGGACAATCCCCCCCCCCCGAGTGCCCGACGTAAAAATTTCAGAGAGAAACTAGAGATGGGGCGTGTTGTGACATGTCAGATGGGAAGGGCTGAGGGGATGTGTTAGGATGGGTTAGGTTAGGTCTGTCTGTTTATCTACCTTGGAATATATGGATGGATGTATGAATTTCAATTACGAAATAAAGACCTAACCCAACCAAACTTAAACAGATAGACAGTGCTAAAGAATCTCCCCCCTAACTCAGATCAACTGAAGAATATCCCCCTGGGTGGGTCTGGGGGGAGATTCTTCAGTTGATCCAAAATAAAAAAAGGCCCTAGTCGGGTCTGGGCACGAAGCAAACAGAAACGGAGATAAAAAGGACTGTGCTTTGTCAGACGAGAAAGGGATAATCTGTAACGAACATCCAAGAATATTTGGCGAAGATGTAGGCATAGGAAATGACTTTATCTTAAGTCATTAAAACACTACCTCTGAAGTAAACTTATTTGCCAATGCAATTTCCAAACTGGTAAACTCATTTACGTAACAGAGTCGTATTCTACCTCCGGATCAATCTCAGAATATGCACTTAATGTAACCTCAATCCCACATGAAGTACCTGCGCGTTCTTCATTTATTAAGTTAATCTCACCACCTAACTTAAGTTAAAACTTATTAGTTATGAATGCCTCCGTTCAACCTTAATTACACACTGGGCAAATGAATTTTGCCTCAATCCCAGTTTTAAACACCTAAAAAAATTACACTTGGCGCCTGTTCTGGAATCTACCCGTATTTTATATATATATATATATATATATATATATATATATATATATATATATATATATATATATATATATATATATATATATATATATATATATATAATTATTATTATTATTAATTAGTGGTACAGTCCTTAATTAAATAATCTTGGAATTTACCAAAAATTTTTCAATTATCTAAAATACTTAAGCTTTACGATAACACGAAAACTACTTTGAATGATAACAAGCAAAATAATAATAATAATAATAATAATAATAATATCCATTGTCAAATTACGAGAGAGAGAGAGAGAGAGAGAGAGAGAGAGAGAGAGAGAGAGAGAGAGAGAGAGAGAGAGAGAGAGAGAGAGAGAGAGAGAGAGAGAGAGAGAGACGTAATTTGCTGAATGGTTACATGTGTTATCTGTTTGCGATGCGAATATTTTCTAAAAGTCGAAGTCAAGAAAAAATATTGCTGATGGTGAACTTATGTTGTTTACGTTCCAAGCAATAATCACTGATAATTGATTTGCTTCCAGTGGTACCATATTCATACCTAAATTGTTAATGAAAAATAAATTACTTCCTTAAGTATATTTTTTCCAAATATGTCCAACCAGTTCTATTCTGCCTCGTATAGTCATTTATGAAAAAACGATATGAACCATAAAAATATTTATAATAGATTACTGTATTATTAAAAAGCAACAATTGAGACTTGTGGAAATAAACAAGACCTTTACACATAAAGAAGTATACTAGCGTAGTCTTACAACGTACCACTACTTTATATTAACTGACTAGATCAATCACTAGCTCAACAACATGTGTATACAATTATAGCTTCCCTACTTCTTTTTTTCTTTTTTATGAGTGCGACACTGGGATGGGAAAAGAAAGTTGCCTTCATAGGGCCAAGTACTAAGAAATTATTTAAAAAGAAAAAGTAACAGGTTAAGGGCAAGGCAGATATAAGATAGGAAAAATAGTTAAGAGTGATGAGGATCGAGATATATTGCAGGATTAGGCTCTGACATGCCGAAATCTCTCTCTCTCTCTCCTTTTTTTTTTTAAGGTAAGCAATATTGTACAGTATACTGTACTGTAGTGTAATTTTACTATTTTTATGTTTTAGATTACACAAGTATAGGTAAGCAATACTGTTAAGTTTAGTTTTACAATCTTTTTTTTATATTAGAGTAAGAACTTGAAGTATTTTTCTATCTTTTAGAGTACCTGTATTTATTTTTAACATCGGTTGAGGGGACTAGGTTCGAATTTAGGTGTGTTCAAACTTACGTCGTAAGCCAATTTAAGACAGCTGTCAGGAACAGAACCCTGACATTAAACGGGGCCCCCTCTATGTGTAAAGCACACATCAACCACTCCTGGAAAACTGCTACAAGACTTCAGTAAAAATCACATAAATATTTTATGGTTGATTATTAAAAGTAAGCAAAACTAGACAGATGCAGTTATAAACCCAAGAGACAAGAATGACAACTCCAATTCCCAAGAGTGCCACTTTGTAGTTTAAACACCCAAATTTACCATATTAAGGAACGTAACTAACCATACCTTACCTAACCTAGGTTAGGTAAGTTAGTTAGCTAGTTACCTTGTTCCAGTTTTACGTCACGGACTCCCTTTTCTACCAAGGCTAGGACGGTTGCCTTCTTGCGAAGGACTTGTTTTGGGAGATGTAATCCTTACCCTGAGTGCATGCCCTTGCTAACCTCAGACCGTGATGGGGCGCGAACCCTCGACCTGACGCTTTAGAGTCACGGACACAACCGCTTGAGCCACGGTGACTACAGTTAGCTAGTTACCTTAATAGGATAAATTTGGTGCTACAGAGCAGCATGGTCCATTTGAAAATTGGCGACATTGGTATCGTCTTTCAGGTTTATAACTGCGTCTCTCTGGTTTTGCTTACATTTAATAAGTAATTATAAATTTATTTGCAAGATTTTTACCAAAGTAACAGTTTCCTGGAGTGGATGACTTGAGTTTTAGACATATATGTCACAGAATTATTATTAGATGTGGGATTAACGCAAGTTATGGATTGGTGCATAAAACGAACTTTAAACCGAATTAGACCTTTCTTGGTGCTGTTAAAGAAAGTGCTCTACCACCATATTCATGGTTTACCCTAAATGAAAATGCACTCAATACAGACACAGGCCGTTCTGGTGTCACACACACACACACACAGGTAACCAAAACAGGGTAATTAAAACGTAAAATAAGGATACTATTGGCTACAAATATAAAATTAACATACGGTAATAAGCTATGAAGCAGTATTTACACAATGATAAGTTTATATTAAACCCCCCCACTGTGGTGCCCAGCCACAGCAATAACCTCCCAGTAAAGAGCTTAAACTCTCTTGCCTGGACGAGGTTCGATATGCCGACCTCATCAATACGAAGCCAGTGCATTACCATTGTACTAGCCAGGTTCCTAGTTTGTAACAGTTTCTTGTAGAGCCCATTTCGAGTTAGAGTAGATCACGAATATGGTGGCAAACCACATACTACAACATTCCTTTCTTTCCCTTTAAGTCAACTGAGATGCTCCTCCGAACGTCAGTTGGGGCAAGCCCCAACCCCTCAATGTGGTGACCAGCCAAAGCAGTAACCTCCCAGTAAACAGCTTAAACTCTCTTGCCTGGACGAGGATCAATATGCCGAACTCATGAATACGAGGCCAGTGTGTTACCACTGTATTAGCCAGGTTCAATGTTTGTAACAGTTTCTTGTAGAGCCCATTTCGAGTTAGAGTAGATCACGAATATGGTGGCAAACCACATACTACAACATTCCTTTCTTTCCCTTTAAGTCTGAAGTTTGTAAAACAATGTGTCACGCAGTCTTAGCATCTCAAGTTGAAGCAACATGTACTAATTTAATCTAGCGACATTCTTAAAACGTCCCAGTATATTTCGTTACAGACTGCTGCTTATTTACAGCAGACTGCGCTTTTATACCATGATACAGTACACTACAGACCGAATGGGCCTTTACTAATGGTAGAGCTGGGACACGACTCCAGGCCTAATGTCCAGCATCTACCCTAGATGTGATACTAGTGGGCGTGGTGACCTCAGGGCCTGAAGGCAGTGAGTGACATGTGTTCTATTAATAACAAAATTAATCTAAACTAGAATTTATGTTTATCTGAGTCTACGTATACATATATTACTCACCCTGATGACTTTCCGGTATAACACACAAAATACCCTAAATCCCTAGTCACGTTTGTTATTGTTTTCGTGAATACTTATAAACTGTAATGTAAACATGGTGAATCCTGCTGCTAGCGATGCTATTGCCTCCGCAATAAAGAATATATTTCGCTAATGCCTTTCATTAGTGATGAAGACTACGAATGTTCCCCACAAAATAAATAGAACATTTCGTTTTTCATTGAATATTACTAACAACTGTTGCTCAGTATTACATAGTATTTGACGAGTGTGACACCAGGACAGAAAAAACTGCCCTCATCAACAAAGGCCCGGGCACGAGAAAATACCAAGACGAAGGAAAAGAAAAAGCTTAAGGGCAAGGCAGAGATGAGGTAATGTCACACAAAGGAAAACGACAGACAGAAAAAAAACAGTCAAAGTAAAGAGGACCCAGAGATATGGAGGACTAGGCTCTGAGATGACGATAGATCTGCTTTTTGAAGGATGAAAGGTCATAAGAATTAGGAAAGACAGAAGGAGGAAGAGAACTCCAGAGTCTGGAGGTAGATGGGAAGAAGCAGCCGCTGCACCGACCAATCCGCGAGCTACAAATCTCCACACAGTACCTGTGAGATGAGGCCGCTTGCGAGTGTCACGCGGCCTCGGCAGTGGAGGAGGGATGCAACTCGCCACACTCATCAGAGCAGCGATGGAAGTAGTAGCGACAGAAAAGCGAAAGGGAAGATACCTTACGGCGAAGAGAGAGAGAATCCAGGTTAGAAGTAAGAGAAGGATCATTAATGAGTCTGACTGCCTTAGATTCAACCCTATCAAGAAGATAAGTAAAGGAAGAAGCACCCTAGATGTGTGAGCAGTATTCAAAGCAGGGGCTGATAAGACCTTTGTAGATTTTAAGTAACTGCAATGAGGAAAAGTAATGACGAAAACGAAACAAAACCCCCAATTTTTTGGATGAAGATTTAGAAATTTGGATTATGTGATTCCTCCAAGACAAGTTAGAGGCTATATGGATTCCTAACATATTGATAGAGTTAAGAGGGTAAATCTCATTAGTTTCGAAGACAATAGGGTTATCAGGAGGAGAAGAAGATAAAGAGATAGCCAGAAACTGTGTCTTGGAGGCATTGAATTTAACTAAGTTTTGAGTGCCCCACTCAGATACCCTCTGCAAATCGGAGTTAAGAGTAGAAGAAAGAGTGATACGATACTGATTACGAGTAACAGATGAAGGTTGTGAAGAAGAGGCAGAGGAAAAGTGAAGGGTAGAAGTCATCGGCAAAGGCATGAAGAAGAGAGGAAGATGGGGATTGTAGAAGATCAATGATGAAGAGAAGGAAGAGAGTAGGTGAAAGAACAGAACCCTGTGGAACACCACTGGAAACAGAGAAAGGGCTAGATGTCGCACCATCTACGACTACAGATATAGAACGGTCAGTAAAGAAAACTGGAAATCAGAGAACAGAAAGAAGGGGTAAAGCCATATGTTATGATATAAGTGATCTAATCCTTTATTTATAATAAGGTTATTCCCTTTATCGCACCTCTTTAGTTTTCATTGTACTTATACCCGTTGTTGGTTTCTAATGTTTATATTGATTGAGCCGACCGGCACCCATCTTGCAACAATAAACTGGAAGCCATGATATACGCTCATTATTAATGCAAACCTTTACATTTGGCGACGAGTAAACCCTTCATGGATATGGGAAACCTCTCGAGTTTGGTTATATTACTGGCTTAAATAGATTCGCCTTGCAAGATTTCTGGTAGGTGCCAAATGTTTTGTTTGCCGACGCCAGGATTAGGCTACCATGGTTATGCCTAATTGGATCCTGGATTGATGCTGCGTGATTCACCTCGACTAGGCTAGTGTTGGATTTAAGCCTAGGTGCCCTGTATGATGTTGCTGCAGTTTTGGGCGCATGTTTCTTCAAGCCTAGCATACGTTTTTGCTACCCTAGCATATCGAATTGTCGGTTGTTTGGGTGCTACATTAGCCTAAGTGTTTGTGGATACTGGTAATATTACAGAATAGGTCCGCAATGTCGTCGTCGTTGAATCAGATTAGAATTGATTGTTTTAATCCATCGAAAATTTCCTTGGAATTATGGCTAAGCCTATTAGAGGCACATTTTAGTCATTTAAATGTCACTGAGGCTGACGAGAAAAAAAATCTCCTGCTTGTGTCATTGGGTACTGATGTTTTTAGTGTTTTAGGCAATCTTTGTGCTCCTGATTTGCCCCACACAAAGTCTTATGCAGACTTGGTTCAGTTATTGAAAGGTCATTTTATTGTTAAGCCTTCTTATCACAGAAGTTTGCTAGCCTTCCAGCAAAGAAAAAAAAGGAAGGATGAGAGTGTAAAAGAATTGTATGCTGATTTAAAGGCTCTAGCAAAGCATTGTAATTTTGGCAACCAATTTGATGGTAGAGTAAGAGATCAGTTATTTATGGCTGTAGATGCTGAAGTTTATTTTTCAAATATAGTGGCTCTCAACATAGATCTCCAAGCAATGACCTCTCAGGCTATTTTGGAGAGAATTTTGAACATGGAAAAAGCATTTGTAAGTGAGAAAGATGAGGTTCAGTCACAGGTTCAGGTTGTAAGAAGAAAATATGTAGGTTTATCTTGTCAACATTGTGGTTCCTCTCATGACAGCTTTTATTGTAGATTTAAGCATTTATCATGTTATAATTGTCATAAAAAGGGTCATTTACAGAAGGTTTGTAAAGAAGCCAAAAGAGAGAGTGGTTATAGTACAGCTAAAGGTTCAAATAGACCAAGCAAGAAAGATTTTAGGAGTAAACCTAAGTTTAATAGTAGGAAAACTGTAAAGATTGTGAATGATCAAGATGTATCATTAAGTGATAATGATGATGAGGATGATAAAGTGTTAACTGTCAGAGATAAAATCTATGCTGTTCATGCTGAACAATTTTATTTTTCTGTTAATAAGATCCAAGTTCCTTTTGAGGTTGATAGTGGTGCTACTGTTTCAACTTTGAATAAAGATTGGGTTGAGAAGTTGAATTTGAAAGTTGAACAATGTAAGAAACCCTTACAGGCTTATGATGATTTTAAAATAAAGGTTTTGGGAAAAGTGGTTGCTCCTGTTGTGTATAATGGATATAATGTATCACAAGTCTTTTATGTTGTTGGTTCAAAGAATACAAATTTATGTGGTAAAAATCTAATGAAACAAGTTGGTATTTATTTAGCAGGATTAGATGGAAGTACCAAGGTTAACAATGTTCATAATGTAAGTGTTGAACAAGTGTTTGAAGATTATAATGTTAATGTAAGCAAACCTATTTCTAGCATTGTAGCTAAAATTCATATAAAGAGTGATGCTATTCCAAAGTTTGTAAAAGCACGTACTGTTCCATTTTACCATAAAGAGATGGTTGAAGAGGCCATTGATAAACTTGTAAGTGAAAATATTATAGAATCTGTATCTCATAGTGAATGGGCTGCGCCTATTGTACCTGTGTTAAAAGAGAATAAGAAAGAAATTCGCATATGTGCAGATTTTAAGCATTTGAATAAGCAAATACAATGTGATAAATACCCCTTGCCTAAGATTGATGAACTTTTGTGCAGTGTTGGCAAAGGCAAAATTTTTTCTAAGATTGATTTGAAGAATGCATATTTGCAAATACCCGTTGAAGAACAAAGTCAAGAGTTTTTAGTTATTAATACACACAAAGGAATGTATAAATACAAGAGGTTGCCCTTTGGCTTGTCCTCTTCTCCTGGTATTTTTCAAAGATTTATTTCACAGATCTTATGTAATATTGATGGTGTTGCTGCATATATGGATGATATAGTTGTCAGTGGTGAAACTAAAGATGAGCATGATGAGAGACTCAAGAAAGTTTTAAATGTGTTGCAATCTCATAATGTACAGATAAATAAGAGTAAAACAGTTTTAAATATGGAATGTATTGAATATTTAGGTTACTGTATATCAAGTGAAGGAATAAAACCATCCCCAAAGAAGGTTAAAGCAATTTTGGATGCTCCTTGTCCTACCTCAGTAGCAGAGGTCCACTCATTTTTAGGGATGATTACATTTTACTGTAGATTTATTAAGAATTTTTCAACTAAATCAGCTCCATTGTATGATTTACTGAAAAAAGGTGCCAAGTTTGAATGGACAAAGATTGAACAGAATGCATTTAAATGTCTTAAACAAGATTTTGTAGACTCTAAAGTATTAGTAAATTTTGATGGGTCATATCCCTTGATTGTAGAAGTTGATGCTTCACCTGTTGGTGTAGGATGTGTGTTATTGCAAAAGGTCAATGGAGTAGAAAGACCTATTTATTTTGCAAGTAAGAAATTGAGTAGTGCTGAGATGAAATATTCACAGTTGGATAAAGAAGGATTGTCTTTGATTTTCGCTGTCAAAAGATTTAGATATTTTCTTTTGGGTAGAAAATTTATGGCCAGAACGGACCATAAACCACTTTTAGGATTGTTTGGTAAAGATAAGCCAATTCCTCAGAATGCCAATTCTAGGATACAAAGATGGGCTTTGTTACTTTCTCAATATGACTTTGATCTAGTGCATAAACCTGGAAAGGAAAATGTTATTGCCGATGCACTTAGCCGTCTTCCAGTAGAAGATGAAATTCAGTCTGGGATTCCTGCTGAGTATGTAAGATTAGTGGAATTGCTTGATTTTGATGAAATTTCTTATAAGGTAATTAGACAATATAATAAGAAAGATAAAGTGATGTCTCAGTTAATTAATTGTCTAAGATTTGGTTGGTCTAAAGAAAATAATTTGTTACTCATGGAATATGGTAATGTTAAAGATGAATTGTCTCTTCATAATGATGTAGTGTTATACAGGAATCGTATTGTAATACCTGTAGAGTTGAGGTGTAAGATATTGACTCATTTACATAATGGTCATAATGGAATAAATGCCATGAAAGCAGAGGCTAGGAAATGGGTTTGGTGGCCAAAGATTGACCAAGACCTTGCAGAGATGACAAAGAATTGTAATATTTGTTTTAAGAATTATAAACAACCACCAGCTAATACTTTGTCATGGCCTAATACGGGAAAACCATGGTCTAGGGTCCATATGGACTATGCAGGTCCTATTGATGGTAAATATTTTCTAATTGTCATTGATTCTTATAGTAAGTTCTTAGATATACAGTTCTCTAGTTCTGCAACATCTGGTGTCACTATAAATCACCTAAGGAAAGTATTTTCTAATTTTGGCTTGCCAGACATGATAGTGTCAGATAATGCTCCTAATTTTGTATCACAGGAAATGAAGGTGTTTTTGCAAAAGAATGGTATAAAACATGTTTGTCCTGCCCCTTATCATCCAGCCTCTAATGGTCTTGCAGAAAGAGCTGTAAGGACATTTAAGGAGGGTTTAAGGAAATTTAAAGAGGGAGATTATACTACTAGAGTTTGTCGTTTTCTTTATAACTATAGAAGAACTGTACATTCTGCTACAGGAAAAGCTCCTGCAGAGATTATGTTTAATAGAAATTTCAGAGGTACTGTAGATGTAAAGCTGAAAGAAAGTAAAGAATGTAATGATAGTCTTTCAAATGAAAAAAACATGTACAAAGTTGATGATGCTGTGTTTGCACGTAACTATGGTAAAGGTCCACTATGGGTGGAAGGTAGAATTGTAGAAGTATTGGGTTTAAGAAATTATAGAGTGCAAGTACATTGTTCAGGGAATATGATATGGAAAAGACATTCTGATCAATTGATGCATAGATATTTTGGAGATTTCAATCAGTCTAATAATGAAATGTTGAATAATGATTATGATAATCCTGTTGTAAGTGAAATTGAAGCTGATAATCCTGTTGTAACAAGTGTTCCTAGTGAATTAACAACCAATTCTAATATTATAGAAACAAATGGTGTACCTTCAAGAGATGTAAGTAATAGTGCATGTGACGAGTTACCTATACAGACTCCAGTAGTGAGAAGGTCTCAGAGAAATATCAAGCCCCCTGATCGTCTTAATTTGTAAATAGTGTTTTGAACTCCTTATATAGAATTTTCATGTGTGCCTTGTTTTAAGAAGTTGATGATTTATTTTTTATATGTGATGTATTGCAAATTCTAGGGGAAAGGAATGTTATGATATAAGTGATCTAATCCTTTATTTATAATAAGGTTATTCCCTTTATCGCACCTCTTTAGTTTTCATTGTACTTATACCCGTTGTTGGTTTCTAATGTTTATATTGATTGAGCCGACCAGCACCCATCTTGCAACAATAAACTGGAAGCCATGATATACGCTCATTATTAATACAAACCTTTACAGTCTGGCTACTCACTCTGCCCATGCCATAGGAACAAAGCCAGAAAGGGTCACTGAGGATAATACCGAGAACCCACTGCACAGAATTGCCAGTGTGCAGTTCACTGAAAAGGTTGATCCCCAGACGACCCCAATGTGCCCAGGAACCATATATGGTGTGGAAGCTGAGATAGCTCTCAACAAAGAGGCCAGTGGCATATTTGTTGACCAGAAATTCGGCAGGGATGAAGATTACACAGGTCAGATCGTCCTTTTGCATGTTGTTGATGGAGATCCTCAGACGATGCTGATGTGTCATCGACCGGGATTGTAAGTACTACAAGGGAAGGGCCAAAGCTGTGGCATTGTTAAATCCCTGGCACCCTGCTTTGCTGGGTCGAGTCCTCAACTAGCTCCCATCTTCCTGGCCAACCTCTACCATGAGGACATTGTACAGTGGAACATCCCTTAGACGAAGTCACAACAAGCCATTTCTGCAGCAACTGCTGGCTCTGATACCAGGAATTTGGACGATTCTCCGACTGACTCTGTTGACTCTGCCGCAGTTAGTACCCGTAATGTGGAATGATGAGAGTTTCCTCCTCCTTTACCAAATGATGCACCTCTAGAGCCACTGAAGTCCCTTTCAGACTTCGCCAAACTGCAGCATGACTGCCCCAGCCTCAAGAGCTGGATGCAACAGGCCACCGAGGGAAGAACATTTACGGTGAGAGGAGGAGGCCAGATCAATTATGCCCTTGAAGATGGAGTCCTTCGCAGGCATGTGACTAAAGACAGCCACACCTTTAAACAGTTGGTGGTGTCTGCTTCGTTGCTCCATCAGGTTATGTATGTGGCACACCATTTACATCTGAGCTGACACAGAGGGAAAGCAAAAACTCGGCACCTCCTTCAGTAGGCTTTTGCATGGCTAAACATGTACACTGAGGTTGACAGATCCACCTCTACAGCACCGGTACTGAAAGCCCCCATGGGCATAACTAAGCTCTCAATCGAACCAGTTTCCAAGGTCACTATTGACATATTAGGTCCTATTAGCAATGCTCTGCCATAATTGCCTGCCAGGGACCACCACTATAGTAAAAAAAAAAATTGAGGGACGATTTACTGCTCTGTATAAATTCTACAGGCTGGCCGAATGATGATGTCACCAAGAAGGATGCTTGCTCACTCTCATTTGGCTGCCAAACATCCTAGAGGCAAGGTCTTGCTTCAGCAGTCACGCTTACTTCAAACTTTTTTATGTGGCGTCTTCACAGGAATTTATCTTGCACAAACAAGGTGAGAGATAGTGTATGGTAAAGCTCGTTGGTCAAGCAAACTAGGAATTCGAAAAACTGGTTAAATCCATTACTGGTCAAATCCGTTACTGGTCAAATCCTAAGTAATTTTTCTCAGTTCCATTCCCATACAAAAGCACTTTTGTAGATTACCTAAGAGGCATCTCATTTACCAGATTTAATTCCTTGACCTGGAAATTACTGCTGATATACATATATAAGAAATATCTTTCATTGCGGGTGCCCAGGTAAAATTTCGCCCTCAGAAGAATGTTCATTACCACGTGAAAATCTATCCCTTCTCCTAACGAATTCTAATTTCATTTCACCCCTTTCCTATCATCGTAAATAAAGTGTTTTACGGCAATATTCGAAATTAAAGTGCTTTACGCTAAAAATTGCAAATAATTCATAAGGTGTTTTTGCCCATTTGAAACTACAAACATTTCTTGTTAACCACAGTTTAATGAATACATATTTATCTCGGAGATTCTTCCTTTATTGTAAATAAAGTGTTTTATGCTATATATTGCAAATAATTATTAATTTAGATACAGCTTTGCTATAATTTTCAAATAATTAATAAGTAACTTTGCCCTGTAGCCATTGCAAACATTTCTTGTTAACCACAATTTAATGAATACATACTGTATTTATCTTGCTGATTCTTAATTTATTGGGAATTAAGTGTTTTGATTTATAAGTTGCAAATAATTCATAAGTAACTTTGCCCTATTGGCATTGCAAACGTTTCTTTTTAACCATAATTTAATGAATACATACTGTATTTGTCTCGCTAAGTTGTTTTACGCTAATGCCTGCAAATAATTAATGATTGTGTATGCTCTTATGGTAGCGTATATATTTGTGGTTAGCTGTGACTAACTAATATATTTTCATCCAGTTGATTAATATTGGAAACTCATTATTTGTGTGCTCGTGCCTTCAGTTTTAATATTATTAACGGTGTGTCGTTTCGGGATTCGAGGCTGCATTTCCTTAAATTTAAATTTTTACATATGTTCCAGTTTTCCAAAATTAACTCAATTTTTGAATGTGTCTTTGCATTTCCAAAATTAAGAGTAAGTTGAATTCTTAATTTAATTTAACCGAGTAGTGGTATTAGGGTGTGCAAATAATATCTGTCCTGTCTGTTTGTGAGCTCTTAGCCGAGTTCAGTCCCTTGAGTCCCCTTAGTAAAACAGAAACAAACCAACATCTTCCCCATAACAACAGTACAACAATAAGGACAAAAATTATTATATAAACGGTAATCACGAAAAAAAAGTAAAATAATAATAATAATAATAATAATAATAATAATAATAATAATAATAATAATAATAATAATAATAATAATAATAATAATAACAATAATAATAATGATAATAATTGAAAGACTAACAATGATATTATTATAAAGCTAATAATCTAGTAATTATGAAATTATAGTAATAAATGGTTAAATGATAGTATTAAGGGGAAACCACACAGCAGATGCCAAAATTTCCCAGGCTGCATTTAGAGCCAAAATCTTATATTCATCGAGTTTTTCGTGAGCGTTTACATCATGTGACCAAGTTTCAATACTACTGAGTTGTTATTATTATTATTATTATTATTATTATTATTATTATTATTATTATTATTATTATTATTATTATTATTATTATTATTATTATTATTATTCCATATGCTGTTATATGAAAATCTTCTTAAAAGCGAAAAATTCATTATTTGATGAGATATTTAGCTTAGGGTATTCTGTAAACATTCAACAATAAAGTTGTTTTGGGAAATTCTCCTATCATTCCGAAAAAGGTTGAAAATGCCACTGTGAAAAAATACAACAATAAAAAAATTCTAGAAATTCCGCCTGTCATTGTAATCAACAATAAAAACAAAATCCAGAGATTCCGCCTATCATTGTAATCAAAATCCGCAACGTGCTATGCAAGCATACAGGGTGCAAAGTTTGAGATCTGCATCACAAAATTGGCAGGAGTTAAAGGCCGCGGAAGTAAAATAAGAAAAACAAAATACTTTAAATAATTAAATATCGAGTCACTTTGGTGTAACGTCTCGTTACCCATTTTCTACAGAGTTTAGGCGATAGAAAACGTTCGTCTACATTCCTATTTCATGCGAAGCTTTTTTCTTCAATTTGTGAACCATGTCAAAATTGAGTGATTCTGGCACAGAACTATTTTTTAATCAACATATTGCAAAGAGCGTTTTCCTATTTGAAAACTAAACGGACATTTAATGTTCTCAAAATCTTGTCTAAGCTGTGACATCCCTAAAAATGGGATATATCTTGGGTATTATTAAAATGGTCTATGAAATATGCGCTTTACACCATTAAAGCAGATATTCAAGAACCAATTGGGATAACAAAGATTTTTTCCAATATCAAAGTGTGGTTTTGTGGAGATAATATATATATATATATATATATATATATATATATATATATATATATATATATATATATATATATATATATATATATATATATATATATATATATATATATATATATATATATATATATATATATATATATATATATATATATATATATATATATATATATATATATATATATATATATATATATATATATATATATATATATATATATATATATATATATATATATATATTTTTCATGATTTTGTAGAATTTGAATCTGGTAACACGGAAGGGGAGTTGGCAACACTGTGAACGGGCTGTTGGTTTGAAGTTTGGCTTGCGCTCTCTATGATATCCATTTAGGGGCCAAAGTGGCAGATGCAGTAGCAAATAACACCCACAGTTTGTCTACAACGTTGTCTAGACTTCCAAATAGAGATAGTTATCCAAACCTCCATCAGATTTCCTTATCACAGCCCCATCCTCAAGCAGATGCATGTTATATACCCTGGTTCTGTTATAAAGAAAAGTATTTCTTCCTTTGCACCTTTGGTTAGTCTATTTCCTAGTATAATTAAGCCTAATCAGTTAAATGAGTTAGATGGAGAATGGAGAGTACTAAAAAATACCGACTTAGATGTGCCTTCCAATGTGATGTAGAAACATTTTGGCAAAATATAAGAGAAATTAAATCCGGAGATGGCAACGCCAAGTTTCCTCTCTTATCTCTTTTTACATCTTGCATGTTCTGTCTTCCTCATTCCAGTGCTTCGGCGGAGAGAATTTTCTCTACTGTAAATTATATGAAGACAAGGTTAAGGAATAGAGTGTTCACCAAAACACTAATAGGTTTGTTGCATTCTAAACGTTATTTGAGGAATGAAACCTGTGCAAGTTTCCGGGTCAGTAATACTCTTGTAAAAAGGATGAATGTCAATATATATATAAGGATGACAGTGACTCGGGCTAGTATGCGTTGTACTGTATCACAAAATTAATCAAATCAACGTATGTTCAACAAAATGATAATTTAAAATTTATCAATGGATTCTTGATAATGAATTATTTTCCATTATTTTGAATTTGTTTTTATGAATATGTTTCTTTAATTATATTTTAAATAAAAACCAATGTCGGCAAGGAATTTCTTTGTTTGAATTGGATCAGGTATATATCAATTTCTTTTGAACAAAAATTTTTTAAAGCTAATTGCAAGTGAATCTGAATAGAGAATTTGGAATATTTCTGTTTAAATTGGCTTTTACTGACTATACGTCTGACTTATGTAAAATTCTTAAAAAGAAAAAAATAACAGGAATATCAAATGAAGATGTATTAATGTGAGTAAAACGGCTCTTTGGTCCCAGTTACGTTGTACTTTGTTTTTATAAGAGCTCTGTACTTAAGGTCTCTATATTTATAAAGTACTTATTATTGTTCCATTATTGGATTAAAATAGATTTATGGTAATCGGGAGTTTTGGAAGGTTTTTGGGATATTTTATCCTGTTGTCTGGGAAATTTCGGACCAACCCACCTGGCAACACTGCCCTTCAGTCGTGTTTAGTTTACACAGTTGAGTGGGTGGTTGCGTATTGTGTGGTAAATGTCATTTACGGAATAATAGTACTGTAATACACAATATATTTCTTTAAAGTGACTTAACACTATTCTTATGAGCTTAAGTTAATCTTAAATCACATGTCAGTGGTCCTCTCGTGTTGTGTTGCTAGCACTAGCAATAGATAGACGGTGAAATAAAGACTGAATATTTTCCTCAAACGGAAGCATCTGAGGAGAGGAAGCAGAGCGTTCATTGGGACTTTCAGGTAATGATCATTATTGTTAGTGTTTCAGGTTCATAATATAGTTTTCTATTGATTTATAATTAGTATGTACACAATTCTCAGAGAAATTCTTCATATTCATTGTTAAAATTTATTTGCCTTTTGTACAGATTTTTTTTTCTTATGACAAAACATGAGTGTTTAGGAAATTTAATTTCCATCAAGTTTTTAGAGAGGATTTCTTTTAGTGGTAAATACGTATTGTATGGGGGGAAAAGAAACAAAAACTATAATTCATTTACTGCTATACGTTGTTGCATTGTCTCAAAGTAGTAATAATCTTCTAGTGATTAATAGAGAAAGAAGGATTTTGAAGCGTGCGATGCCAGGGCTTAGGCCTTTGAAAGTTATGTTTCCAATTATATTATGGCCTTTGCAAAATGGAGGGGATCTTGTATTGTTAAGTAGCCCCCAGAACCCCATGCAAAGTTAGAGTAACCCCGTAATATGTTAGGCTAGGTTAGGTCAGTTTAGGTAAGGTGACTTGCCTTGTCAATACGAATAACCCTAGAGCACCCTGGGGTTGCTATTCTTTACAAGATCCGAAATAGAGATCTTGTTGAAAGGATAAAGTATTTATTTGTTTATTTATATTTTTTATGCAATGTGAATAGCTTCAATTTTCTGACACCGCGTTGTGCAGTGTATCAAATTTTCATTCTAAATATCTATATATAGCAGAGAATGTTAGTTGACTTTGTCGATGCATTCAGTTCCAGAGTAATGCATGCATGTACTCTGCCAGTTTCTGTGGGTTAATATTGATGTTTTTGTAACATGTTGGTTTTGCATGCGAGGGATGGTGATTAAGGCGGCTCTAGCCAGCTGTTACTGAACGTTCTTGTGATTCTTCTTATTATTCACCCCTGATATTTATTGCACTAAGCTTTTTTTTCTGACAGGTTTTCTCGGATATCAATATATTATTATTATTATTATTATTATTATTATTATTATTATTATTATTATTATTATTATTTGTTAGGGCTGACATTGATGGGCATCAGCGGCTGACTCTTGACTGCTATGTTCAAAAATAAAGTAAGCGGACCGAACCTATCTTGACCTCACTAACCCGGCATAACAGCCTAACGTAAACGTAACCCGACCTAAAGTAAGTAACCTAACCCAGCCTAAAGTAATTAACCTAACCAAAGTAACCATACCTAAGTACCCTAACCTTACCTATGTGGCCACACGGGGTACTTTCTTCTAGGATAAACATAAATGGCATGCTCTCTGCCCATCTAACGCGTGTTATTCCTTCATTTTTACCAGTAAATTTATCTATATAATTTTTACCAAGGTAGTCTAACAGCTTCCCAGAAATGGGTGACCTTAGCTAGAGACATATATGTCAAAGAATTATCATTTAATGAGGTATAAAAAAAAAGTAATGGAAAGGCACATAAACGAATCTGAAATATTATTATTATTATTATTATTATTATTATTATTATTATTATTATTATTATTATTATTATTATTATTATTATTATTATTATTATTATTATTATTTTATTATTATTTATTATATTCTGAATTAATAAGCATGAATATATATGAAAATGCACTCCTTACGAGTTATGACATAATGTCCTTATACACAAATGTTACAGTAAGTGAAGGAATTGGCATAACCACCGACTTAATATTTAATGATGGAGGTTTTAGAAGTATGTAAAAAAACTAATTCAAGCAGATGCTTCAACTGGTTGTCAGCGATTCCTTCATGTTCCACGAGACTTTTTACAAACAAGTATATGGTTTGGCCATGGATAATCCCTTGTCTCCCCCATTGGCTAATATCGTTTTATCTGACCACAAGAAACAATGGGTAAATGAGTGCCCTGTTATTTTTAAACCAGTGTTCTATAGGAGATACGTTGACGATACTTTTATAATATTTGAAGATAAGAACAGTCATAGTGAAGAAATATTCTTTAATTACCTAAATAACAAAAATCGTAATACTAATCTCAGTATGGAAATTGAGAATAATAACTCCCTTTTTAGATTTATTGTTGAAGAAAAGCAACATTAACTTTGAAATTAGTATTTATCGCAAATCATGTTTCACGGGCATTAGAATGAATTTTTCAAGTGAATGCTATGAACTATATAAAAAGAACACACTGCCCGCACTTTTTCTAGGGCATTTCGCTTAACATCCACCTACATTGAATTTGATGAAGTGCCCTTTCTGAATATATTTTTTTTAAGCAAAATTATTTACCTCCTAATATGATAAACAGATCATTAAGAACTTCTTTAAACAAGGCGTTTTCTCCAAAACCCATAAGATTTGGACCACAGAAACACAAATTTTTCAAATTCCCATTTATGAACCACAGAAACACGAATTTTTTTTTTCAAATTCCCAGTTATGGATAACGTTACGAACTCCTTTCCTAAAAATTAAATCACAAATTTATTTAAAAGATGTTATCCACAAATTACCCCTAATATAGTATTTTATAATAACTTTAAACTTAAAACCTTTTTAAATCATAATGAACAACTACCTTAACCCTTCTGTTCATTGGTACCTGTGAATATTTTTAAGTGTCCAATTTGTCAATGGGCCTATTATGGCTCGACTAAGAAGTCATTAACAATACGATACCATTAACATAAGGGGCTGAGTTTCAGAACAAACAGACACTTGACAATACCTCTGGCATCAAGCATTAGGGAACACTTCCATGAAAAATGTAAGTGTGATTTCTCAATAAGAGATTTTAAAGTAGCTTACAAAGAAAAAGATGAGACTGGAATTAGAATTGCAGAATCACTTTTAATTAAAAGGGAGAATCCCGAATTAAATTTAGATTGTTCAAGCTATCCCTTAAAAATATTCTAATGTGGTCCATCGCATTAACTATTAAACATTTTTGTAGTTTGTATGTATGTGGATATGTATATACATGTAATTTTTTATTGTTGTTATTTTTTCTTTGTACATATATTGAGTTTTGTTGTTTTGTTGTGTTTTTGTAGGTGTAGGCATGAATATGAACTCATTTAATGTTTGAAACGTTGCAAATGGTGTAGAAGACAATTGGGATAAAAAAATTCAAAATGTACTGGCTGGTAATCGTTCCTGCAATTCCTCGCAATTATTATAATTGCTGTTGTTGTAATTATTATTATTATAGTTGTTGATGTAATTATTGTTATTGTGGTTGTTGTTATTGTAATACTAGTACTGTGATTTTTGTTTTTGGTGTAATAATTATTTTTGTTATTATTGTTGTTGTTGTAATTATTATTATTGTTGTTATTGGTGTTGTAACTTTATTACTGTTGTTGTTGTAACATTATTATTATTATTATTATTATTATTATTAGTAGTAGTAGTAGTAGTAGTAGTAGTAGTAGTAGTAGTCGTAGTAGTAGTATTAGTAGTAGTAGTAGTAGTAGTAGTAGTAGTAGTTATTGTTTTTGTTGTAATCATCATCATTATTGTTGTTGTTTTTGTTGTTGTAATTGCGGTGTTTATTATTATTATTATTATTATTATTATTATTATTATTATTATTATTATTATTATTAATAATAATATTATTATTATTATTATTATTATTATTATTATTATTATTATTATTATTATTTCCTATAATTGTTGTAAAGTCTTTTCATAAATGATAAGCATCATAATAAATGTATATTTCATGAAGTACATATATACTTGCAGTATTACATATGCAGATCGTCTCTTCACATCGTTTGAGATTATTTTTCTTTATTCAGGCAAAAAAAAAAAATCAATGAGTCAGTTTCATTGAGTTCATTATAGTGCTGAAAATAATTTCACTGCTCCTGGTTTACCATGAACATTTTTTTTATGCATTATATCGAAATCATATATGCACGTATGTAAGTATATTTGTATGTATTATGTACAAATGCGTATGTATGTATATTTGCATGACTTTATTTGTATATGTTTGCTTTAGAAACCGATTTTGTTTCATCAAATATGTCTAGTATATTTTTTCTTCTCTTGTAAGCCGGTATATATAAGAATTCCAGATGTCATTTATGGACAACATTTATATCACAGTGTACACTACGTCTCGGCCTTTCCACAAAGCATATTTCTGGTGACTTTATGTGGCTGTGGTTGGCTTTACATGCTCAGTGGGTATTTAGAAGGAAACCAAAAGAGAGCTGCATCTAATGATGTATCATTTAATCGAAATATAATTCAGACGTATCGTGGACTTTTCAATAGAAATAAGCAGTAAATAGGGAAATCGAATGTAGTTCTCTTAACCTATATAGTAAAAGTGTCCATCCTTCCCAAAGGAAATAATAAATATTTCATTTTTTCTTTATTGTTTGCAGTGGACAAGATGAGGTGAATGGAGGGTCAGCGAAAAACTGTCGGGGAAAGTATCATGATGAATCCCCAGATATTGTTCTTCTACATGTTTGAGGGTTTTTCGTCAAATGCAATTCTAGTCCTGAAAAGAATATGATTGTGTCTTGTTTTACCACACACGTTTTCTACGAGAATCTTATGGACATTATGGAAATAGGTAATGTATTCGTGTATATTTGTAAGTGTGTCTGTGTGTGATTAGGTAGCAGAGTACTCTGAAACATATTCTGTATAATAAAAGATAAAACTCGCAATACGTTTAGTAGTGTTTGTCGTGTGTAAGGTTGCATGTAAGACTACGAAGAATAAATCTTTTGGCATGCCATTTTCCATTGGTTACACTACGTTTTCCCCCAATTCAGAAAGCCATTTCTTGTAAATGAATGTTTACATACTTGACTGCATGCTAAGTGACAGGGCAACCTATAGCGAGCTTTGTTTGATCAACATCTGCTTTCATCAGTAATATATTCTGACCTCTCACTGTCTATGCATGAAATGTTTGAAATATACGAGACGTTCTTAATTTGCTCTCTTCCCTGAACTTTGTTTGAAATATATGAGACGTTCTTAATTTGCTCTCTTCCCTGAACTTAATTAGGGACTGAGCCCCTCACGATGACCTCTCCAAAGAATATGATAAAATTTGAGAGACTTTTTAACATTTTATTATATCGGTTTTAAGATGTAACACACTAAAGGTTGTATCTACTATCTGTTATCCCATTGCTTATATTTTTTTTTTAATCTTCAGATGAATATAACCTTTGCAGATATGTATGTCAGTCTGTCTGTCTGTATGACTTTGTGTATACTTAATCTGACATCTCATTGTAGATATTGTCGGTAATCAGAATACATAAAGGTTAACGTGATACCCTCCAATAATACAAAAATTAAGTAAGCAAAAGCAAACCGTTATTAGTTTTTTTCTTATTAGCTTTACATTACCCAATAGCTTTGCGTAATTATTCGCGATCCTAGTTAAGGCGACTGAAAACTTCAATTTGATCAGAATTCAGTAAAAACTTTAGAATGCATATTTCTCTCTCTCTCTCTCTCTCTCTCTCTCTCTCTCTCTTCTCTCTCTCTCTCTCTCTCTCTCTCTCTCTCTCTCTCTCTCTCTCTCTCTCTCTCTCTCTCTCCAATTAGATAATTTATCTTTGTTCATTGAGGGAGGGCGTGTGAGTTTTCTAAGAAAAATCGTTACACAAAAGGATTAAAACTAATTCTAACAAAAATCTAATTTCCTCTTTAAATAGGCTTAAGACTCTTTCTGGAGTTTCGTTAGAAATATATGTTGCTCTGTATATATATATATATATATATATATATATATATATATATATATATATATATATATATATATATATATATATATAGAGAGAGAGAGAGAGAGAGAGAGAGAGAGAGAGAGAGAGAGAGAGAGAGAGAGAGAGAGAGAGAGAGAGAGAGAGAGAATCATAGCTAGGTAGAGTATTATTGTTTATTTGTTGGGTGTGTAATTATTTTAATAAGGCCATAATCTTTTCGGTATTTATATTGTGTAATTTATGACAACAAAAGACCGTCTCACTTTATATACTGTGAGATAATAAATATTTTTGTCTCAATTTTAACATTTCAAAACTTACAATGAAATATGTAAATTGACTTAGACGCTGTATCTAGAAATTCCCAGAATTCACAATCTGTTCTTATTCTTTCAATATTTCACAGAGCCATACCAGGCTAAGTAGAGTCCTTTTTATTTTTGGTGTTTGAAGTATCCACATATGCAGTTTCCTTTGGGTTGTACAGAAATGGAAATATTTCGTTCCATTTGAGATGATTAAAGTGTTTTCAAATAATAATATCATCTGTTGTTCCCTAAACTTTGTGTGTAATGACCTAATTGTGCTTATGGGAAAGAGCCCAAAGCTCGTAACTTCCCGTCTCCTGGTCGGTTCCATTTTGTACTTAGTGATACTTATCATACTTGTCCTTAAAACTATGGATTGAGTTATCATTAACTACCTCCTCGCTTAGCGAATTCCAATTATCAATTTCTCTTACACTAAAAAAGTACTTCCTTACATCCTGCAAAGAAGTTTTCTTACGAAGCTTCAAACTATGACCTGTAGTTCTAGTGCCAACCATATAAAAATATTGAGCCCTATGCACAATGTCATAACCATGAAGGAATTTAAAAACTGTCACCATATCCACCCATAATCTTGTAGCATCGAGTGATGGTAAGTCTAATTCTTTCAATCTCTCATCATAACTGAGATTGCGTATTTCTGGCACCAATTTCGTGGCATGTCTTTGAACTTTTTCTAGCTTAACTACGTGCTTTTTCAAGTGCGGATTCCAAAAAGGGGCTGCATATTCAAGCTATGGCCTTACATAGGTTCCATAAATATTTCTAAACAGTGTGTGTGTGTACACGCATCCATCTCTCCCGTCGACCATTAATCAACTCATTAAATTTGTACATGGTGTTTAAGTATATATATATATATATATATATATATATATATATATATATATATATATATATATATATATATATATATATATATATATATATATATATATATATATATATATATATATATATATATTAACAATATTAATATCCACACATAAATCTTAGGACATCATGGGACTCGAAATCGCGTCACATAGGTTCCATAAATATTTCTGAACAGTGTGTGTGTGTACACGCATCCATCTCTCCCGTCGACCATTGATCAACTCATTAAATTTGTACATGGTGTTTAAGTATATATATATATATATATATATATATATATATATATATATATATATATATATATATATATATATATATATATTAACAATATTATTATCCACACATAAATCTTAGGACATCATGGGACTCGAAATCGCGTCACAAGCTGCGAGGCCATTCTGCCTTAATCAACTGAACCACTACGGCAGATAAACATTTGCATATCATTGCTTATTCATTGTATGCTTGCATATCTCCCATCGCCTTTTAATCGGCTAATCAAAGTTGTACATAGATTATAAGTATATATATTCACAATGAAACCGTGATATTAACTTTATTATTATCCTCAAAATATATCTAAGCTTCCCCAAGCCTTAACCCAAATCCTTCCCTCTCCTCCTGTTAAAACGGGAGTGTGTGGGGAGCACCTCTAGGAAAATGATGCCTATATATAGTGCTTTTGTGCATGTGTCTATGTATATGTATCTGTGCGTGCTAAATACGATTATCCTCGGTCACGCTTTGGACCTCAGTCAGAGAGATTAGTTATTGGAGACAGAGATAATAGGATTGGAAAGGATATTCGAAAAAAAGTTAATTATCGAATATTGGATCACAGATTACACTAGACGTAAAACTTCATTTAGCATTGGAGAAGCAAATGGGATTTTGAAGGAAAACCTTTGAGTTTAACAATGTATTTGGAACCGCAAGGACTTAATGAGCTAAAAAGTTATTTGTATTTTGACCGTTGCGAGACGTCAAAGAAGAAGGGGAGTAGAGGGGAGAATAACTTCTCCCCAAACTCTAGTTTTGGGGTGTCTAACTGTGCGTGGTTGTAGTACGATAGAGAGCAAAAGATGTGAGATTGGATATATGTTTGGTAAGAGGAGGATGGATGTATTGGCATTGTGTGAGACGAAGATGAAAGGAAAAGGAGAAGTGGCATTTGGTGATGTGACGGGTAGGGTGTCTGGGGTTGAAAGGGGGAGAGCGAGAGAAGGTGTGGCATTATTGCTGAGTGAATGGATGGTAAATCAGGTAGTGGAATGGAAAGAAGTGTCATCTAGGCTGATGTGGGTGAGGGCTAGGATAGGAAGGGAATGTTGGGCTTTTGTTAGTGCGTATGGGCCAGGATGTGAGAGAAGTGAGGAAGAGCGGGATGAATTCTGGAATGAGTTAACTAGATGTGTGGATGGTCTGAGTAGAAGGAACTATGTAGCTATGTAGTTGTGTTGGGTGACTTGAATGCCAGAGTGGGTGATGGAGAGATATAAGGTGTTGTAAGAAAGTATGGGGTACCAGGTGGGAATGAGAGTGGCGAGAGACTGTTAGATATGTGTGTGGAGCAAGAGTTGGTGATAGGTAATAGTTTATTTAAGAAGAAGTTAATAAATAAGTATACATGGATGAGAGTGGCAAATGGAAGAGTGAAAGAAAGAGCATTGATGGATTATGTGTTGGTAGCAAAGAGCATGATTGGTAGAGTGAAAGATGTACATGCATTCAGGGGTGTGGCTGCTGGGATGTCTGATCATTTTTTGGTTGAAGCAAAAGTGGTAGTAGCAAAAGAGTGAGGAAATAGTGTGGGGGGATGTAGAAGGGAAATAGTGAAGGTGGAAGAGTTGAAAAAGCCAGAGAAGAGACAGGAATATCAGGACAGGTTGAGAGTGGCATATGACAGGGTGAAAGAAAGAGAAATTGGGGAGTTAGGGGAGGAATGGGGGTTGATGAATGAATGTTTTGTTGGACATGCAAGTGATGTGTGTGGAAAGAGGTTTGTTGGAGGTGGCATGAGGAGGGGCAGCGAGTGGTGGAATGAAGGGGTGAAAATGAAGGTGGAAGAGAAAAAGAGGGCTTTTGAGGAATGGCTGCAGTGTAAAAGTAGGGAGAAGTATGAAAGATATAGGGAGAAAAATGTGGAAACCAAGCGGAGGGTAGAGGAAGAGAAGAGGTTGGCAAATGTTAGGTGGGGACAGGATTTTAGTAGGTCATATGAGGAGAATAAAAAGAAGTTTTGGAAAGAAGTGAAGAGAGCAAGGAAGGGTGGATCGAGGATGGAAGAGACAGTGAAAGATGTGAATGGACAGATGTTAAGAGGGAACGATGCAAGGAAAAGATGGGCAGAATATTTTGAGTGCTTGCTAAATGTTGAGGAAGATAGAGAGGCAGCTATAGTGGCAGTGGGAGGGGTTCAAGGGCCAGTAATGGGAGATGGAAATGAGAGAGAGATTACAAGAGAGGAGGTGAAAAGGGCACTGTATGAAGCGAAAGCAGGTAAAGCACCTGGAATGGATGGTGTGAGAGCGGAGATGTTGAAAGAAGGGGGTGTGACTGCATTGGAATGGTTAGTGAGGGTGTTTAATATATGTTTTATGTTGTCATTGGTGCCAGTGGATTGGGTGATTGCCTGTATAGTGCCCCTATACAAAGGTAAGGGAGATATGTATGAATGCAGTAATTTTAGGGGTATAAGTTTGTCGAGTGTGGTAGGAAAAGTGTATGGTAGGATACTGGTTAATAGGATTAGGGATAAGACAGAATATGTGATCGCGGAAGTGCAGAGTGGTTTTAGGAGAGGTAGAGATTGTATAGATCAGATCTTTATAGTTAGGCAGTTATGTGAGAAATATTTAGCAAAGGGTAAGGATGTGTATTTTGCATTTTTGGATCTGGAGAAAGCATATGATAGAGTTGATAGAGAGGCTATGTGGAATGTTTTGAGATTATATGGAATCAATGGTAAATTGTTGCATGCAGTGAAGAGTTTGCATGAGGGTAGTAGAGCTTGTGTTAGGGTAGGGAATGAAGTGAGTGAGTGGTTTCCAGTGAGTGTGGGACTGAGACAGGGATGTATGATGTCACCATGGCTGTTCAATTTGTATATTGATGGAGTTGTAAGAGAGGTGAATGAGCGAGTGCGTGGTCGAGGTTTGAGAATGGTAGATGGGGATGATAACGAGTGGGAGCTGAATCAGTTGCTGTTTGCAGATGATACTGTGGTGGTGGCAGATTCAGAGGAAAAGCTGTGTCAGTTAGTGTCAGAATTTGGAATGGTGTGTGAGAGAAGGAAGCTGCGAGTGAATGTGGGAAAGAGTAAGGTTATGAGGTATACAAGAAATGAGGATGGCGCTGGATTGAATGTTATGTTGAATGGAGAGACACTTGAGGAGGTTAATCAGTTTAAGTATTTAGGCTTGGTTATAGCTGCAAATGGTGGAGTGGAAGCAGATGTGTGTCACAGAGTGAATGAAGGATGTAAATTGTTGGGTGCATTGAAAGGAGTGATGAAGAATAGAGGGTTGGAAATGAATGTTAAGAAAGTTTTGTATGAGAAAGTGGTTGTGCCAACTGTGATGTATGGATCAGAGTTATGGGGTATGAAAGTAAGTGAGAGACGGAAACTAAATGTGTTTGAGATGAAATGCCTGAGGAGTATGATTGGTGTATCTCGATTGGATAGGGTTAGGAATGAAGTGGTGAGAGCAAGAACGGGTGTGAGGAGAGAAATTGCAGCCAGAGTAGATATGAATGTTCTGAGATGGCTTGGCCATGTGGAAAGGATGGATGATGAAAGGCTGCTGAAAAAGGTGATGAATGCGAGAGTTGATGGGAGAAATGCTAGAGGGAGGCCTAGGTTTGGATGAATGGATGGAGTAAGGAGAGCCCTGAATGATAGGAGGATGGATGTGAGGGAAGCAAGCGAGCGTGCTAGGAATAGGAATGAGTGGCGAGCGATTGTGACGCAGCTCTGATGGGCATCTGCTGTTACCACGGGGCTGCATCTTACAGAGATAGCCCTGTGGTAGGGGCAGTAGGAGGAGCTGGCAGTTGTGAAGCGACACAGGTTGTGGAAGAGCCGGGAGGATGGGCTGTGGCACTCCAGCAGTGCCATCTGAACGGTCGCTAGCTCCCTCGTCATTGCCCATAGAGCAAAGTAATCCCCCTATTTTGTTTTCCTTTCTTGATGTCGGCTACCCCCCAATTAAAGGGGGAAACAGCCAAGGTATATGTATGTATGTATGTATGTAATAGCATTCGGAATGTAAACTTCATATACTGCAAGATTCCAGAGACGTAGTCTTTTTTAATTAGTTAAAGATAATTGCAAAAAAGAATATGAAGAACAAGAATAGAAATATATTACAGAAACTCTTCTTCTGTTCTGCATATAGCTTTATTGTATTGACCTAATCATTCTATTTATTCCGAATATTATACCCAATGCCTGGACATTTCCATGCAGTTAACGGACATTGGTGGTTGAGAATGATCAGTGGCGGCTCGTATATAGGCACTGCGGAACTGCAGCACCCCCTATTTTCACTATACATGTACATTATATAATCCTTAAGCTTAATGTATAATCTGTCTTTTTATATGTTTTGTTTGTTTTTTTTCACAAAATTACAACAATGGCTAAAGATTTTCTGAAGCAACACCCCCACTAATTATAGCTACGACCCGCCACTGAGAATGATTTTTGGCGCTTATCCTTTACTGTCACCATGGCATTGTGTCATTTTACTGCAGTTTCTTATTCAAATGCAGCTTTTGTTGAAGCTTATTTTATAATTTCATATCGTACGGATTTTTTAGATCTATAGGTCGTTGTATCGTCAATGACTAAATAGCCATCTGAACACTATAAGTATTAACTATTAGCGTAGATTCCAATCGTTTTTGGCCATTCATCTTTGGTATAGTTTTCACTGGTCAAATTGTATTATTTTAGGCATTCAGTATAATGCCAAAAAAAAATTTATTTCAAGGCTTTTATCAATTAGGATATAGGAGTCTGTGTGTGCTTACCTAATTGCTTACCTAATTGTGTTTACGGGAAAGAGCCCAAAGCTCGTATCTTCCCGTCTCCTGATAGGTTCCATTTTATACTTAGTGATACTTATCATACCTGTCCTTAAAACTATGGATTGAGATAGCATTAACTACCTCCTCGCTTAGCCAATTCCAATTATCAACTACTCTTACACTGAAAAAGTATTTCCTTACATCCTGCAAAGAAGTTTTCTTACGAAGCTTCAAACTATGACCTCTAGTTCTAGAGCCAGCCATATCAAAATATCGATCCCTATCAACTCTAACATAACCATGAAGGAATTTAAAGACTGTCACCATATCCCCCATCAATCTTCTAGCTTCGAGTGATGGTAAGTCTAATTCCCTCAGCCTCTCATCATAACTGAGATTGCGTATTTCTGGCACCACTTTCGTGGCATGTCTTTGAACTTTTTCAAGCTTAGCTATGTGCTTTTTTAAGTGTGGATTCCAAAAGGGGGCTGCATATTCGAGTCTTGGCCTCACATAGGTTACATAAATATTTCTGAACATTTCCTTGTCCATGTGCCTGAAGGCTACCCTTCCATTGATAAGAATGCATATGCTGCCCTTACTATGCCCTTTATATGTATTTTTGGAGACAAATCTGCCAGTATGTTTACTCCTAGATCTCTCTCATTTTCTGTCTCTTGAAGTTGTACTCCAGCCACCGAGTAGTCAAGCTTGGGCCTTCTTGCACTTGTACCCATTCTCATTACCTTACATTTTGAAGTATTGAATTTCATTAGCCACTTTTCTGACCACTCATGCAGATTATTTAGATCCTCCTGAAGTTTTCTACCATTGTTCTTGTTTTTTACTTTCTTCACAATCTTTGCATCATCTGCAAACATATTCATGAATGAAAAGTGTGTGCGTGTATATATATATATATATATATATATATATATATATATATATATATATATATATATATTATATATATATATATATATATATATATATATATATATATATATATATATATATATATATATATACATCCTTTCAATATTATCCTTTTTCGTCCCCTTTTATTCTATTGCCAAACCTTAAATATATGTGTTCTCTGTGTCCCTTCCTCTCTGTGAACTTGTTCTAGTATGTTATCATTTAGGCCAACCTTGAGAGAGAGAGAGAGAGAGAGAGAGAGAGAGAGAGAGAGAGAGAGAGAGAGAGAGAGAGAGAGAGAGAGAGAGAGAGAGAGAGAGAGAGAGAGAGAGAGAGAGAGAGAGAGAGAGAGAGAGAGAGAGAGAGAGAGAGAGAGAGAGAGAGAGAGAGAGAGAGAGAGAGAGAGTTTATTTTTTCCACAAAAAGAATCACAGTATATAAAGCGTATATACTTATTAAGGACTCTTATGAAATGAGTGTAGCTTTATTATTATTTTTTTTAATTTCTTTTATTACTATATTATTATTATTATTATTATTATTATTATTATTATTATTATTATTATTATTATTATTATTATTATTATTATTATTCCTCAAGTATAGCTGTACTGTAGTCTGTATGAATATTTACCATAGGTAGATCTATGTTTTCTTGTAATTTACATAATGTATCAAGTGATAAGAAGGTGCCTGTAGTACTAGGATTAACTTTAAATATCAACACATGCCTTGAATATCTTGGGCAATTTTCGTTTTCTGGCCCGGCATATGATTTCGAATATGCCTTGAATACGTAAAGTAATTTTCGTTTTCTGGCCCGGCATATGATTTCGAGAATTCTGAGTTCTCTACAACATTCCTTTGTAAGATTATTTGCCTCATTTACCTATAAGTATTTACATCGATGAAATTTACCTGCGTACTTATTCTAAACCTCGTGATGGTTAGGGACACCAAATGACCACA